>ARYC01005748.1:0-36955 GCA_000711775.1 Oxytricha trifallax | reverse complement strand
AATCGAATCTTCATAATTAATAATAATTTAATATATAATTTCTAAGATCTAATCGAATCTACATGGTTTATCATATTTTAATGTTTAATTTCTAAGGTAAATCGAATCTTCATAATTTATCATATTTTAACGTTTAATTTCTAAGGTGAATCGAATCTTCATAATTTATCATATTTTAACGTTTAATTTCTAAGGTGAAATCGAATCTTCAAAATTTATCATATTTAAACTTTTATAATCTAAGGTGAGTCTATATAATCGAATCTTACATTTTTATCCAAATGACCCGTTTATTTTCTAAGGTAGATCTAAAATCGAATCTTTATATTTTATCCAAATTATATGTTTTTATTCTAAGGTAGGTCTATAATCGAATCAGTATATTTGATTAAATTTATATGTTTATATTCTAAGGTAAATTTATTATAGATTATCAAATATTAATATAATTTTATTATAATATTTGGAAAAACAATATTTATAAATAATTATTATATAAAATGCATATTTATATATAAAAAATCATGTTGGAAAAAATGGCCATCTGCGGAGCCCCAAAACCCCATATATAGGTATATCAAAACCCCAAAAACCCCAAAGAAAACCCAAAATAATTAGATTTAAATCTGATTAATACCAAGCGTAGCGAGGAACCAGAAGAAAAAGATATAGAAACAATTATAAATTATTTATTAGAGAAAACCCGGATGAAAACATTTTCTTTAAAATCACATAACCCAGAGACAAGTGTCGCCCAAAACCCCAAAGACAAGCCAACATACAAGAATTAAATCTGATTAATACCAAATGTAGCGAGGAACCAGAAGAAAAATAGAAAGAAACAATTATAAATAATTTATTAGAGAAAACCCGGATGAAAACATTTTCTTTAAATTCACATAACCCAGAGACAAGTTTCGCCCAAAACCCCAAAGAAAACCCAAAATAATTAGATTTAAATCTGATTAATACCAAGCGTAGCGAGGAACCAGAAGAAAAAGATATAGAAACAATTATAAATTATTTATTAGAGAAAACCCGGATGAAAACATTTTCTTTAAAATCACATAACCCAGAGACAAGTGTCGCCCAAAACCCCAAAGAAAACCCAACAATAATTAGATTTAAATGCTGATTAATACCAAACGGTAGCGAGCGACCAGGAAGAAAAATAATATAGAAAACAATTATTAAATAGTTTATTAGAGAAAAACCGGTGATGGAAAGACATTTTCTTTAAAATCACATAACCCAGAGACAAGTGTCGCCCAAAACCCCAAAGACAAGCCAACATACAAGAATTAAATCTGATTAATACCAAATGTAGCGAGGAACCAGAAGAAAAATAGAAAGAAACAATTATAAATAATTTATTAGAGAAAACCCGGATGAAAACATTTTCTTTAAATTCACATAACCCAGAGACAAGTTTCGCCCAAAACCCCAAAGAAAAGCCAAAATAATAAGATTTAAATCTGATTAATACCAAGCGTAGCGAGGAACCAGAAGAAAAATAGAAAGAAACAATTATAAATAATTTATACGAGAAAGACTCCGGTAGTGAAAACATATTTTCTTTGAATTCACAAAACCCCAGAAGACAAGTTTCGCCCAAAACCCCAAAGAAAAGCCAAAATAATAAGATTTAAATCTGATTAATACCAAGCGTAGCGAGGAACCAGAAGAAAAATAGAAAGAAACAATTATAAATAATTTATTAGAGAAAACCCGGATGAAAACATTTTCTTTGAATTCACAAACCAGAGACAAGTTTCGCCCAAAACCCCAAAGAAAACCCAAAATAATTAGATTTAAATCTGATTAATACCAAGCGTAGCGAGGAACCAGAAGAAAAAGATATAGAAACAATTATAAATTATTTATTAGAGAAAACCCGGATGAAAACATTTTCTTTAAAATCACATAACCCAGAGACAAGTGTCGCCCAAAACCCCAAAGACAAGCCAACATACAAGAATTAAATCTGATTAATACCAAATGTAGCGAGGAACCAGAAGAAAAATAGAAAGAAACAATTATAAATAATTTATTAGAGAAAACCCGGATGAAAACATTTTCTTTAAATTCACATAACCCAGAGACAAGTTTCGCCCAAAACCCCAAGAAAACCCAAAATAATTAGATATAAATCTGATTAATACCAAGCGTAGCGAGGAACCAGAAGAAAAAGAGAAAGAAACAATTTTAAATAATTTATTAGAGAAAACCCGGATGAAAACATTTTCTTTAAATTCACAAAACCCAGAGACAAGTTTCGCCCAAAACCCAAAACACAAGCCAAAATTCAAGAATTAAATCTGTTTAATACCAAGTGTAGCGAGGAACCAGAAGAAAAAGAGAAAGAAACAATTATAAATAATTTATTAGAGAAAACCCGGATGAAAACATTTTCTTTGAATTCACAAAACCCAGAGACAAGTTTCGCCCAAAACCCCAAAGAAAAGCCAAAATAATAAGATTTAAATCTGATTAATACCAAGCGTAGCGAGGAACCAGAAGAAAAATATATAGAAACAATTATAAATAATTTCTTAGCGAGAACCCGGATGAAAACCATTTTCTTTTAAATTCACATAACCCAGAGACAAGTTTCGCCCAAAACCCCAAAGAAAAGCCAAAATAATAAGATTTAAATCTGATTAATACCAAGCGTAGCGAGGAACCAGAAGAAAAATAGAAAGAAACAATTATAAATAATTTATTAGAGAAAACCCGGATGAAAACATTTTCTTTAAATTCACAAAACCCAGAGACAAGTTTCGCCCAAAACCCCAAACACAAGCCACAGTAATTAAGAATTAAATCTGTTTAATACCAAGCGTAGCGAGGAACCAGAAGAAAAAGAGAAAGAAACAATTATAAATAATTTATTAGAGAAAACCCGGATGAAAACATTTTCTTTAAATTCACATAACCCAGAGACAATTTTACCCCAAAACCCCAAAATATTTATTGACAAAAATTATATCGCTATTTTATCATTTATAAAAATCTATAATTCGAAGTATTTTAATTAAAGATATATATTATTATCAATTATGTTGAACTTTATATTATATTTTTTGTTAACTGCTATAATTCTTCTTTTATTAAATAAAGATAAATATTATTTAAATTTATATAAGACTTTAATTCAATTAAGTTATATTTTTTTTAACATACTAAATTGTAACATACATTGCATTTTGCTTTTAATTTTATAACTTGATGTTATTTTGTCCCTTAGAATGATTCATTTTGTTTTCCAATGAATCAAATGACGTCAAGCTAGATAAGCATCCCAGCTTCCTTATGATATCATTTGCATTCACAGATCACCGAAGTTGAAAATATATTGTGCTAATTAACTAATCATGATATATAATTATCCGTTCGATAAACAAAAAAGCTAGGTTTTCAGTATTCTATTTATTATTGTAGATTTATAAAAGTAAACTTACAATTATTTATTATCTTAGTTTACCTTTTTTTTAATAAGGAATCATATTTTTATTTGATAAAGTTTATTTTTAATTACCATAAAATATATAATAACATATTAATATAATTTATACATATCCTAGAAGTATTTCCTTAGAAGGGATTTTACCTGAACATATGCACTCATAGAAAAAGCAAGCAGCTGGAGAAAAATTAACCAGAAAAAACATACGAAGTAGCGAAATTACACATAAGTCCTTGTCTTGTGGCAAATAGGTGAACGTGCACTTGTGAAGCTAGTTGAAGTATGAGGGTAAAGTCCCTTGGAAAAGATGAATTGGATCGCCAAAAGTCAAACTATGAATATCTGATTTTTTCTATCTGTTTGGCTTAAGCCCCAGTATTAATTTCCGTACAGCATTAAATAATTATAATAATAATATATCGCCTAGAATTAATTATAACAAACTTAATACAACTAAAAATTGTCCTTTAGTGCTGGATCTGATGTAATGTAAGTTTAAATTGAAAATCTTAGGTGATTTAATAAATGTTACTGATGTCATTTGTGTTTCTAAACTTACAAATTAATCACCATTAACTTATGTATATATTTAGAAATCTTTCTTGGAAAGATGAAAATATAATATAGAAATTTATAATTATATGAAGATTGTTATTAGAAAGTCTTGGAGAAATCTTTGATAATATCAATTTTTTTAGCTTAATCAATGAGAAAAGTTTAATTAATTAATACATTGCCATATTGTTATTTGTATTCTCAGTCTGATCCATTCAAATTAAGAATTTAAAATTGTTTTCATTATGTTTGGGGATAATAGGAGATTTCATATACAAATTCATAAATTATTACATGTATGATTAAGGTAAATTTTATAAATTAAAATTCTTAAAATATATTATATCTAAAGTAATAAAACGTAATTAAAATCGCTTAATAGATATTAGCAAACGTGTTTAAATCAGGCAAAAATTAATTCTATTAAAATCTTGTTAAAATGTAAAAATTTAAGTTTTCTGTATAATTTCTACTTCAGTGTATCTTGAAGGGAGAATCAGGTAATATACCTAAAAGCAAGCTTAGAGATACTTTATTTTTTTTATTTGATTTTCCTCAACATTTTATTTAACGAAGAACCCTAATCTTAACCTCAAATTATTCTATATGTAATTAATTTATTGCTTCAAAATAATATTCACCTCTTCAACTTCCTTTTTTTAGTTTAAAAACTGCCTCATCCAACAGTTTCAATGACTAATTTAAACTATAAATGTAGTATCTGAATTTTATTAAAGCTTAATTTACCCATAATGAGCATTTCTTTCTATATATATATAAATATATATATATATATTTATAAATATTATTAAGTTGAAGTAATTGAATATATCTATTGATAAAAATGTTTTTCATTTTTAGCCTATAATATGTTTAGAATCAAGATGTTGAGTTTAATAATAGTATTAAACTCATAAATCTAATTATTAATCAAAATTGACTTATCAGAATTAAAAATATAAACCGTCTTTGAAATAGAATTCTTAAAGTATCTAATTTAAATCTTATATTATAAATCTATTTCTGTACAACTTATATTATTGAGAATAATTCATTATAAATAATAAGTAGAGATCCTAAACCCCAAATTAAATATCACCTATTGATTAAAAACAGAAAGAATTGCTAGTTTCCTGTAACAGTCTATTACAAACTGCTCATAAATCAGTTAGTATCAAGACTTTAAAAACATATACATTAATTTTTATCTTTAGCCTAATTCATTCTATGATTCATTAAAAAAATTAATCAATCATAGAATGAATTAGAAATGTTAAATAACCACTGATGCATCATATTCCACAACCATGACCTTATTCAAATGTTAATATATAATTATATTACAAAGTATAATAATTGAACATTGGATATTTTCAAAACCAGGCATGATGGTCAAATATAATAAAAAGAACAGATTACTTTTTAAAGCATGATATTAAGATAAAGTCAAATTAGTGATAAGACTTTTTGTTTAAATTAATGAGCAAATTATGATGAAATTAGAAAATTAATGATTATCCATACAATCTAAGAATTAATTATTATCTTTATATATATAGAGTATAATTTATCAATTACGAAAATGATTAATAATATGTAATTAATTAAAACAAATTAAATAAAAATCAAAAACACAGAATGTGTAAACTGAGCAAAATAGAGAAAGACTTCATATATACTCTGATAGAAAACAAATAAATAAAAATTATATCCCAAAAAACCATAGAAATAATAAAGAGTAATCAACAAGAGTGGGGACTGAAAACCCTAGAAAGTTTAAATTTCATAACAAAAAGAATTACAAGAATCGGCTTCTAATCCATTAATTAATATCAACTATTAATCCAAGAAGCACAATTCAACAAAGAAAATCGTGATACCCCCACATAACTTTGGATACTACAATTATAATAACTCCTAAGATTGATAAAAATCAATAACAAATTCATTGCTCCACAAACAAACACTGAAGATACTCAACATAGTACACCACCACCGTAACTCAAAATAAAATAAGAGAGAACACTGAATATATAGTACATGCCTTATATACCAATAAAATAATAAGAACTATAAATCGACTCAGATAATGACCTGTCTTAACCTAGAATCGAATCAGATCTTGACTCAGAAGAATTAAAGGAAAGTAAGTCTTCCTGTAAAGGCTTTTAAAGATTCTTTCACAAACATAAAATTGAGAAAAAGGTTATTTATGACTACGATGATGGAGAATCTAACTGGAGTGATGAAGAAAGGCAGCAATATAGTGATGAGTCGTATGAAGATTCATCAAGTGTAGTAACAAGGTATGAGAAATACTACAAAGGCAATACTCCAAAAAGCAAAATGAGTATTCATTTAAATCTAGATAGGGTCCAATAAAACATATTAATATTTAATCAATAAACTAATAGTTGGATCCAACTTAAAATCAAAACTAATTAATATAATAAAATTAACTTATTAATTAATACCCCATGAACTAAATTTCAAAAGCAGAACTCTAAACTAGATTCGATACAAGAGAATCCAATGTATCAGTATGGGTTACTGCCATTAACTCAAAAGACTATCTAGAACTCCAGAACTTCTCTAGTGCTATAAATTCAATCGGAGTTCTCACACTCGCATCGCTTGTCTCACTACTCAAACAGACGCCAAATCAAAGCAATGATAGGAGGCATAGATGTTACAGTGGTAATGTTTATACAGATAGCCCTTGTCCTATTAAAGAACATAGGAGCAAACAAAGATAGCTGTGTGCTAGTAAATTCTCTAACATAGCCACACAAAAACAAGATGGAACTTAATATTAAGTGCCTATAAAAGCACTCTCACTTTATAAAAAGTGATCTTATATAACTCTTGACCTCAAGACTGTAAAACTTGGTTGCCCAAAAGAGAATTAACTTCTCGATAAAAATCTAAAACTTTGATCATCAATTTAAATTTATAGATAGAGGAGACTCAGTGACAATCATCAAAGGAAAGAATAGAGGAAAGAAAGGAGGCAGAAGATGAAATAAAGTAAAAAGAAGAAAAGGAAACAAAAGAAGAAGAAGAAGACTCAGTTTACATCTAAGAACAGACTAGTTCTAAAAGGGCTTGACCCTTATATAGTGAATTATTTACTATCATATCCGGTGGGCCTTTGAGCCCCCGAGGTGGATTAATTATTATTATTATTATTATTATTATTATTATTATTATTTATAATATGTAACTTTAAATAAAATATATTAATCATTAATCAGTAATGATCTACATAAACAGAGTCACACGAGATACATTTTATCAGTTCATTAACACCAATCAGGAACTTTACAAGTATGTTATGAGAGATGGATACAATCTTCTATTAGTTGTTAAATAATTAAATAAACTATTTGATGACATGATATTAAGGCAATTAACTTACAAAGACATTATATGCTGCTTCCATGCTTCAAAATTTCTACGAAAGCTTTTCTCTTAAAATATTTGGTTATTGTTTCAGTAAAATAGGCAAATGACCGGAATAACAATTCAGATAGCTATATATAATAAATTGCTTTATTGATGCACTTTCGACTTACCTTCTATAAGATGTAATTTGTTATTTACTAAATCTATGTGACTTGAGCAATAAAGACTTAGCTTTAATCTCAAAGACAATAGAAATCAATATGGCATTTCTTAAGGACCTCCACATTTCAAATGTATCATTAAAAGATACGAGTAACAATCGTAGGATTATTCAAAGTAATTCAAAAGAAACAGTTGCTAATCAATATTTCACTACTATCTATTTTCATGATGAAGACATTTAAACGAATATATTTATTAATCATAGTTAAACGATAGAATATAGCTTCAAAGTATTAATTAAGAACTTCCTCAAAATACAATTAATAATGACTGCCAACAAATTAAATTCCACGGAGAGAACAAATGAGAGATTTGGGTATAACCTGATAAAAATTTTATTGGATTGAATCTTTACCTGAAAGTATCTTAGTGGGGTATATTATTATTAATGTATTTGTAGATGAATGTTAATCAAATATAATCACATATTTTCTCTTATGCTCTTGTCAAATGCTCAAATACATTTAATAGAGTTTAATTATCAACTTTAAGTTGATAATAGAAATGCAGTCAAATTGTTATTGATGACTATCTTTTGCAATTTTCGATTTATAAATTGCTAAACTGCCCATCAAACAGATTCCTACTCTAATTTACTCTTTAAGATATTCAAAATATGCTTGAAAATTTAAAGAATTGTATAGGGTCTATGTTATTTTCGTAACTACCTATCCTCTTAAGTAGAATTTATGACGCTCTTTTAATAGATCATCTTCGTTTATTTGCAATTTCTCTTTATATAAATTTTATAGTTTATACTTCTGGGAACTTACTACAAGTAATTTGTGGTCTTATAAATATAAATATTACTAAGAATATCAACATAGAGGCATGCCAAATTTTTTACTAATATTAGTGCTATGTTTTAAGATTTCAGCTGAAATAATAGTTGTTTTAAAATAAGAAATACTGCTCTTCTATTTGTAATTACTGAAGTAAGTATATTGTTAACTTTCGTAGTGCTTGATAATTAAGCCCATCCTGCTTAAAGTAATGATATGCATTTTTATAAACTTTCTCTCTGTGAAAATAATATGTTTACTTTTGTCCCAAACTTTGCTCTGGATACTTTCCAGGATTGGTTTACTTATTTATAAACTAGTATCCACTCTTATGGCAATGCAAAAGAATAATTGAAATCGAGGATAACTGCAATCCCAAATAATCAAAAATTATTTGGGTATACCAGAATTAAGGATTAATACCTGAATTAAATTATATCTTTGTACATCAATAGCTTGATGATATTCTGGCTAGGTGGAAGTTTTCCTATAATTTTGAACTTTCGAGGTGGAGTCCAATCATTCAATAGGGTTATATCTAGTTATGAAGTATACCAACTAAAGTTTATGGCTAGTCAAGCTTCATTGAAATATCTTATCTTTCAAGCAATGCTTGCTTTTCTTAATATCATATTAAGGATTTATTATATTATTTTAGTAGATTTATTTCTAAGTTTAATCAAATTCATTTTAATGTAAATTCTAAAATTAGTTTTTTTATTTATATTATATTAAATATAAATATTATTTATGAAATTCTTATTTAAAAAAATAACAATTTAAATCTGAGTATAGTTCATTATGGTATAAATTAATGATTTATAAACTATTTAAAATGTCCGTTAAGCACGAATAAATATTCTACAATATAATTAAGATTTTAGATTTAATTATATATTTTGTTCAAATCATTATTAGGTAATTGAGCATCTATTATTGTTTAATGCTAATTTATAAATAAACAAGTTAAACTATTTTAAGTTAATTAGAGTTAAGTCTTAAATAATTGGATTTGGATGATTGTTAACTTGATATAACTACTTGCTATTAAATAATTCACGAATTAATGCTTATTGATTCTTACTAGTTTTCTTAAGATAGTAATCTATGATTAGAGCTAATATATTATAAATAAAAATTGACAATTTTTGATTAATTAAATTAATATGAGTTTAGTTTAATAGGTTTTAATTGATAATTACAATTTATATGTTTACTTAATCATCTTCCAAGACATTAACTATATGCAAAGTTTCATTATATACATTCAATTTTTATCAAAAATATATTATATAATAGGATTTATCTCAATAATTCTTGTAACTAAATCATAAAATCAATACATCCCTCAATAATTAAAAAGAAATTCTTTTGTTTCTATGAATCAATCGTTCTACTGAATCCGCCATCATTAACACATTGCTATTCAACTTCATTCTTTGCTGCAAGTTCATTCTAGATGACTCACAAGTTAGAAACACTAATTCATTATTTTTTTCCATTTTTATCTTCCTCACTGTTATTCTTACGCTGTCAAATCATCTAGCTAAACACGCCATCATAATTGTCATTTTGTATAAAAAGTTTGTAAGTATTTAAACACAATATCATTGATTTGTGTAGATAATTAACTCTAGATGAATATGAAGTGATATCTCTGAGTACATGTCCATTCTCTAGCAGACATTTCAAATATTAACTTGTTTGATAGTTCAAGCCTAGAGTGGTTTATCATTAATATTGTCGTTATTTTGTAGTCATTTGGCTCATCTATTTGATTCACTTCATATTTACAAATAACAATATAAATAATACAAATTTCTTAATGTCCTTAATATGCTTGATGTAAAAAATGTATTGATATAAGTGAATTTGAGTAATCAATTAAAGCCATTATCATTGGCATTTTCATTTATTTATATAATTAAAATTAATTTAAATTATATATTAAAGTCAATCTTGATCAAATCCTTTAGTGATAAATTTATGATTTTTATATAAAAAGTCCATTAATCTTGGCGTCGGCAAGTTTTAAAATTTGCCGACGGTTGCTGGCGATTTTTAAATTATTTAATTTAAAACATGAATTAATATATTAATTAAACTTAAATTCATTATTCAAAAATCATTTTGATATCTGTAAATCCTTTTAGATTTATACTTATCTTTAAGGAATTACTAAAGCACCCTTTCGACATTCTATAATAATATTTTTACGGAAGTTTTGACTTAGTTTTATTCTATTTTTAGTTTTCAAAATTCAATATAGATTTATATAGATCCATAAGGATATATAATAGTTAAAAGGGATTTTGAATACTAAACTAACTTTAAATTGATAGATAAATTTTTAATATGTTATATAAATTAATTAAATCGCCAGCAACCGTCGGCAATTTTTAAAATATGCCGACACCTATACTAAATAACTATATTAATTTTATATTAAGATCAGTAGTTTTATAGATTAAGTATAACTAATCACAAAGCTTTAAATATATTAGCTTAAATTATATATAATAGGAAAAATGCAAAAAGTCATGGTTCTTATTGAATAACATGATTTTAAATCAATTAACTTCATCCTACTATGCCTTTTCAATTTAAATCTTTAGAAATTGCAGAACTCAAGTTCTATATAGTTATGAATCTTATCTGTTTTCTTTTAAGAATAGTAAATGGACAACTGTTGCTTAAATATAGATATTCAGGAAATTTCATAGCACATCTTTAACAATTTTGTAGTTATAAACATCTTTAAGTATAAAATAGAATGCAATTAAATTTATTTAGTTTGTTTGATCTTTTTGTTATTATTAATAGAATTTTGACAATAAATTAAACAAACAAGACAGTTTATTTTACTCTAACAATTCACTTACTGTTTAATTGTTTATGTGTTACCTCATTAAGTTGTATGTTTCTTTATACTTACGAATGTCTTCAGGTGACTCAAATTTCTGAAGTATTAATTTTTCTAGTTAATTGGTTTATTATTTTTACAGTTTATCCATGTCTTCTATTTTTATATTATAATTTAATTCTTAATCATTTAGTCTAATTTTTTTAATTTGAAGAAATATTAATATTACAACATATTAAACTGTTATATCTCTATGCAAGACCTATTTTTCCCTAAATATTGAAAATCTAGCTTCAGCCAATTGCATAACCAAACCTGAAATATCCTCAACTAGATTAAGAGCAAATATTATTTGTCAGCTCTCTTTTACCTTCCCTAAATCATTCTGCTGCATAATTATGAACCTGAGAGATTCGCTCATTTGAGATTTAGTGAACCCACTCATTGAAATAAGTTACCTTGATTAGCGTAAATACTCAATTTTGGCATCCTTAGGCTTTTATATTTGAAATGGATTAAGTCATTAAATTGAAATGATTAATGATAGGACCTCCATTGTTGGTGGCGCTGCCGAATCAGAATCAGTGTTTTAACACGACTTTGATAATCACTGTGTATTCCTTACATTATGATAATGATTGTCTATGTTTCGCTTCCCTTAACTACATTTTAGTAGAGGGTCTCTGGGCTAGCAAAATAAAAGATTTGTTAAAGGTTATACAATATTTGGGGACGTCGGGAAGTCAGATGTCTCGGAGGTCTTGGAGGCCTTAAGTTGGAGTCCGTGGTCGGAGGCTTTTGCAGGCAATTGGAGAAATAAATGGAACACAAAATTGAGAAAAAAGTTTGGCTTATGTGAATTAGACAATACAGTCAAGACATGGAAGAAAATGAAAGAATACAATTAAGAGTATTTACGCAAGGAAGCGGAGTCTCAATTATTTAGCTAAAATAGCACATTTTGGGGGAAAATAACTTAGTTAATCAACATTGTACATTTCTATTTCATTATATTAATATTAAATAATTTAGGTACTCTGCCGCATTTAAGCTGTTTTGCGGTAGAGTACCTTAATTATATTAATTAAATTATTTATTTAAAATTTAATGCTATAGATAAATATGAAATATATTATTTTGTAAAAGTAATGTATAATTAAGAATTATTAATTAATTATAATTACATAAATTTAAGAGATAAATAAAATATTAGATCATGTAGTCTTGTTGCTTAATATAGCAATTTTTATAATATTATTCGCATTTTATATTTATGTTTAAATTATACATTTTTGGGGAAAAACATCATAACATATTTATTTAAAGCTTTTAAATTTTAAATAAATCATTTAATTAATATAATTAAGGTAATTTACCGCAAAACAGCTTAAATGCGGCAGAGTACCTAAATTATTTAATATTAATATAATGAAATAGAAATGTACAATTTTGATTTACTAAATTATTTTCCCCAAAATATGCTATTTTAGCTAATTATTTCAGAATTTTATTACAAGATTTTATAACTTACAATCTTCCTTGACTTTTAAGTTCTTTATTAGAAGATTACTGTGGACATGCCCCACTTACTTAAATCTTTCTTGAGAATGAGGCTTCAGATGCTCTTTGATAGCAAAATTCAATAGAAAGTAAATATTGTAGGAATACATTTGATTTGGGAGATTAAATAATAAATAAGTAAATATTAATTTAAATTCGTGGCAGTTAACTTTCTGGAAACCCTGACAATATGGTACTTGTTCGATAGAGAATTAAAAATTAGCTGGACTTTACTATTGGCGGTACCCCTCTATCGCATCCCCAGAGCGAGTTAACTCGATTTTAATTTTGGGTGATTTGTTTAGTTGATTTTAATGCAAAAATTAAAATCGATTTATCTCACTCCAGGGATGCGATAGATGGGTACCACCAATAGTAAAGTCCAGCTAATTTTTAATTCTCTATCGAACAAGTACCATATTGTCAGGGTTTCCAGAAAGTTAACTGCCACGAATTTAAATTAATATTTACTTATTTATTATTTAATTTCCCAAATCAAATGTATTCCTACAATAGTATCCTTGGACCTTTGCCGCAATTACCACGTTATGGGATCAAATAATCACTATTAAAATTTAAATTCAAAAACAACAATTCAAATAGCTTTGGAAGTTAAAAAGACAAATGATGGTTCAATCTGGAAGCTTTTCGAGCGTAAACGAGCTCATAATATATCTCAGATTCAGACGCTTAGACCCAAACTAGGATTTCGCAATCAACCTTAGCTACACTCGTATTCCGCACTTAGTAGTGAGAAATATTTGTAAATTCAGAAGATAATAAGCAAATGCTTGTAAATAAACTTAAAAAAGATGCAAGCTATCTGAAGCTCACTTAGATTTTCTTACTAACTAGAGCACGTTATTGCTGTAAGCAGGAATGAAATTATGGGAGAGGTGTGTGAGTTCTTTTGATAATTTCCCGAGTCTAAAATTTCTCAATTCAAACTTTCTAGACTTTATAGGGTCAATTGAATTAAGAGAAAGTTTATAAGCATCTCCAAATATATGACTCCAGTTTAGAGAGTAAAATCTAAGAACTATTTTAGCAGATGCGATTAAATCTTATAAATGCTCTACAAGAGAAAAGGAAGATTGTGTTCAAAGACGAAGTGATGTTTACTTACTTCACTAATCTTAA
This sequence comes from Oxytricha trifallax, assembly GCA_000711775.1. NCBI lineage: Eukaryota > Ciliophora > Spirotrichea > Sporadotrichida > Oxytrichidae > Oxytricha > Oxytricha trifallax. The sequence goes on along the minus strand of ARYC01005748.1, from coordinate 22,962 downwards.
GCAAGAGTTCAGCAATCGCCGCCAAAACATTGTTGTGAAAGACAAATTACAATTCACTAAGAGCATTGCAGTAGTTGCAGGAGTGTCTCCAAACAAAGGATTGGAACTATATTATTGCTATGATAGATCAGTTAACATTGAAAAGTTCTATAACTTCATGTAGGACTTCATGAATAAAACTATGATAAAAAGCTCACTTTAGTTCTAGACAACCTAAGAGTGCATCATAGCAATAAAATTAAAACTTTGAAGCAAGACCTGGAAATTGCTTTAATATTTACTCCCTCCTATTCACCTTAGTATATTCCTATTGAGAATTATTTGTCTTTCTCAGTGATAAAGAACTAGTTCAAGAGAATCTAGATGAAGATATTGGGATAGGATCAGAGATTTTATGCAAAAAGAGTGTTAAGATAAGCACTCGACAGCGTTGATGATGAAATTGTAAGAAACATCTGTAATAAAAAATTGAATTATGAAGTTAACATTAATTATAGCTTTCGATCTCATATTTTTAATCTAATTACATTATTGTTCATCATGCCAGTTTCAGATTAGGATTTAAACATCGTGGTGTTCGCTTTCATGAAGCGAGCACCATCAATAGGCCTGATCCCTGTGCTTGCTGAGGCATGCTCTATTCCCCTGAATCGTTTAAGGGACAAAATTTTGGTGGGCAACGTCTTAGGTTTTTGGCCTTCATTAGTTTCATTGAAGCCTTCAATAGCTGAATTGTTCTCCCCGATTTTTCTAAATTTTATTAAGTTAAAGGCATTGTGGGATACTTGAGATGAATGGGTGGCTGGTCAACTGAGAAAACCAGTCATCTGAGATGAATATCTATTCATTCAGTTAAAATTCAAATATTTACCAAGAATTATAAAATAATCAAGTTTTTCTCGATAGTATTAAATTATATATTTACTAATTAAATAATTAAAACCGCACTCTAACCCAAACGAGAGAGTAATTAGGGTTAGAGTGCGTTGGACTGTGAATTGAATTATATATCTGAAAATTAATTAATTACGACATGTTGTTTTGAATAATCATTATTTAGTTTTAATTTAATTTACTATCTCTATTGTTTAATTATAATTCATACTTATAAAATGTTTGATTTTTAAACTTTATCAATTTTAATAGCTAAAAAATTGTAAAATATAAATAACTAACTTATTAATTTAAACTATATGTAATCTCTAATAAACAACATGTCGTAATTAATTAATTTTCAGATATATAATTTAATTCACACTCTAACGCAATCTAACACTAATTACTCTCTCGTTTGGGTTAGAGTGCCGGTTTTAATTATTTAATTAGTAAATATATAATTTAATACTATCGAGAAAAACTTGATTATTTTATAATTCTTGGTAAATATTTAAATTTTAACTGATTCTTTTGCCCTTGACCATCACCGCCGTTCCTGCTTCCCCTTGACTTGTTGATAATGTGCGAGAGATATTCGGACTAGATTTTATTAACTATGTTGAAGAAGTATTGCCTGTCAATAGGCTTGGACTTCTCTGACATGTCAGGTAGGTAAAGACCCAGCTCTTAATCGTCACAAACTTGTAGATATAGCTGTCTAACTTATAGTTCATCATACTTTGGGACCTTCACCATCTTTATCTGATCCATCTTCAGCAGCTTTTTACTTCCCTTAAATAAGTCTGAGGTATTCTCTGTTGATGCCCTCTATTGGAGGTATGTAGTATCCCACTATAATTGTGAGGGGCATTTATTTTTACGTAAATCAGTTAGGTAGGTGTAGAGATAAACTTTGGACTTAAACTTTCCCCGAACTCGTGGGGTGTGATCTTCAAGATGCTCTCCTCAGCTTGACTGTCACTCATCTGAAATTGCTGGAGTGATTTTTTATGAGAAATTGTCTCCTTAAGTGATATTCTCTATAGCCAATTAAAAATATAAAATTATTAATCACATAATCTATAAGAAAAACAGCAAGCTTGATCGAAATGATTATTGTGAATGTAAATTAATCTTTATTTGAATATATTTTTCAAAAAAAAGAAGGGGCTCTTTTTTGATTTCCTCATAAATCTATAATAATATTTGGCTATGGGATCAAACACGCTCCCCCCCATAGTATATGTTTTTCTTTTTGTAGTCTGATAGAGTTTTTAAAGTTGAGTAATAGTAACTAATGAACTACTCGTGTGTGATCAAAATTTTTCGAGATATGACCCAAAATAAGTTCACATTTTATAATTAAAATTATAGTAAAATATTTATAAATATTTACAATTTTTCAGAAAAATCTATTTTTCCGTTAAAATATTAATTTATAGATTTTAATGAAAATTAAAAAAATTATTAAATTCAATAATTTGATTTTTCTGAAAAATTGTAAATATTTATAAATATTTTACTATAATTTTATTTATAAAATGTGAACTTATTTTGGGTCATATCTCGAAAAATATTGATCACACACGAGTAGTTCATTAGTTACTATTACTCAACTTTAAAAACTCTATCAGACTACAAAAAGAAAAACATATACTATGGGGGGGAGCGTGTTTGATCCCATAGCCCAAAATTTTATATGAGATTATTTTATGATTTTTTGTAATTTTTTATCAATTTTTGTGATTTCTGTGATATTTTTTTGCTTTTTTTTGATTTTTTTGTAAAAAATTTGTTGTCATTTTTTCAATCAAAAACCCCCTATCATTGATCTTAATCCATTAAAGTGATTTGAGATAAGGATTAAGTAATTTAAATTTCAATTAATTAAATTAAAAAAATTTCAAATTCTAAAATTTCAAGATGAGCACCTCTCAAGAGTCAATGTATGACAGCGATGACTCAAGCTTTCATTCTAAGACTTTAACATCTAAATCTCTCTCATCATCAATGTCGATGTCTATGTTATCAGCAGAACTTAACAAGAGAGACTAAAAAAATCACAAATAGAGTGATGTCAAAAATATTAAGACATATACCGACTTCAAGCAGATGCTAAAGTTCCATGTTCGGAAGCGAAGTGATCTTAGGATTGATCACCAATAACTACTAAAAAACTTTTAAGGATATCTATTATCACCACAAATTGAAATTAGCTCATCTAAATGAGCTTGATCGAGATATTATTAAAAACTTTATTAGAGTGAAGAGACAGCATCTTAAACGAAATATAAGAAGAGTAAAAAGGAAGGAAATCTCAATGCTAAAGAAAAGAGGATCCTCAGATGAAATGACAATAAAAAATTACAAGGATATTTAGGAGCATCGAATTTAGGCTCCATCCCAAAATGATAATTAAGCCTCCTAAATCCAAAACGATATGTCTTAATTGTCACAGTTCATCATTCAGTACTTCTCCAACCTTGACGATGAATATCAGCACAGCCTTATTTAAAAGTTGAACTAAGCGCTAATCTCGCACAAGGATTTTTACAACTAAAGTGTTGACACTTAAATCAAGCATTAGCAGCAACATATAATAGATTTGTTCAGGAATAGGGATCTAGTGCATTGATTGAGTAGGAACTCAAAAATTACTCATAATCACAAGTCTTAAAATTCCATTTGGCAGCATGCTAGATCATTAAAGAATCATCTTTAGAGGACCAGACTTTCATTCAGACACTTTATCCACACTTAAAACGATACAGCAGTTTTTAACGAAGCTGACAAAAAAATCCTGGGGGCAATAGCATCATCAATAAACCGGCATCTAACGGATACGAATTAGCCAATGGCCATGTGATTTCTTAGTCTATTGCTTGATTTGAATTATCTTTAATCGCTTAAGACTCTCTCTTTACCAGAGAGCATACAAAACATTCAATAACACTTATTAAAAAGTGGATTCAGCGAAAGTGAAGCTGGGATGATTGTCGAATCTAGAGAAAATTTCCTATATGAAGATTGTATCTTAAATATCAGTCGGGTCATTAAGCTTTACAGGCAAGTATATTGTCAAAATGCTTTTTAAAAAAATTGAAGTAAGACCCCCTCAAATCAAATAAATGAACTGCTAGGAATTTTCTCTCAAAGGAGAATGCTACTTACAATGCTCGCGAAGAGGAATCATATTAATTAGCAACTGGAAAGATTGGTAGTCGTGCTTCAATCAATCAAGGACTATGAACAAAACCAATTAGAATTAATATTTATTTTTGATGAGATTTGTGGATGCGGGAACTTACCAAACTCTAATCATGCACCCCAAGTTTTAAAAATCAATCTTAGCTTGAATTCAAGAGCCAGGAAATGTGGTAAGAATTCTTAAAATCCTAAAGCTCTGACCACAAGATCACTCTAGATGAAATCATTAAATGCTCCTTGTAAATGGAGGAGAGCTGCTTAGATTACAAACATTCAATCTATTAGTCAACAATAGCAGCAATTGTTTTGAATCATCTTGAAAATAGCATTTAAATCAAGATGCCAACTGCATCTGGCAAGACTTGTGTTCAAGGTTTATTGGCATGCTTTTGGATATAGCAAGGAAGAAGGTTGTTATATTAGTTCCTGACAAAATTCTAAAAATGCAAACCTAAAGGTTTCTAAACTATAAGCCATATAGTTGTAAATTGAAACAATTGAAAACTACTGCAGTACTAAAAGGTTGTATGACAATTTAATAGTTGATGAATTTGATTAGATTACTTGGAAGTATCCATTCTATTGCCACGATGACAAGTTGCAAGGTATATGGGATAAAGGATTGACTAGATGTTACATGTTTAGTGCCACTTGTGATTAGGGGATCCAAAGGGGGCTTGCACAAGTTTGCATAAGGCCAAAGATCTTAAAGTTCAAGAGTGAGTATGTGTTCTACCCAAGATCCCTTCCCCCACCACTCCCCACCTCCTAATCGACCAAGACCCCCTCCCCCACACCCTCCCCCACCCCAATAAAATACCCCATTTCATATCATTTTTTTATCTGCAGGGTATAAATCGATCTCCTTCTTGACATCTCGACATCATAGACCCTATTTATAAATAAAATTTCATTATTTTTCAAGAATTTTTATTTCCCTAATAGTAGCTTATGATATGGATTTCATGCTTTGATAAGTTTCACGATGATTGCCAACAATATTACACTAATGCCTTATGAAATATTAATTGAAAAAAATTTTCTATTAAATAACATTATAATTTAATTGAAGTAAAATATTTATAGACTATAATATACAAATTTTTTTTTAATTTTTTATCCCTTAAATCAATTTTATTAGACATTATTTAAATATAGTCTGATTAAATTTTTAACTTTTTAATTTTCTTTACTTATTAAAAATAATAGACACATAGATAAAAAATAAAGAAAATTAAAAAGTTAAAAATTTAATCAGACTATATTTAAATAATGTCTAATAAAATTGATTTAAGGGATAAAAAATTAAAAAAAAATTTGTATATTATAGTCTATAAATATTTTACTTCAATTAAATTATAATGTTATTTAATAGAAAATTTTTTTCAATTAATATTTCATAAGGCATTAGTGTAATATTGTTGGCAATCATCGTGAAACTTATCAAAGCATGAAATCCATATCATAAGCTACTATTAGGGAAATAAAAATTCTTGAAAAATAATGAAATTTTATTTATAAATAGGGTCTATGATGTCGAGATGTCAAGAAGGAGATCGATTTATACCCTGCAGATAAAAAAATGATATGAAATGGGGTATTTTATTGGGGTGGGGGAGGGTGTGGGGGAGATATTCTCGGGCGCAACAAGTATGAATAATTGAATGACATGAGGTAAGATTATGGAAGGGATGTTATTGCTTGCTCAAATGCAGAAGAAAGGCTCTCAAAAATTATGAGCGAAATCAAAGAATGCAGTATGACGTTCCTTTCATCCTCTTTTGTGATGATCGTGAGAGATCAATTGTGAAAGACACAATAGAAAAGATTTGTACCTTAAGAGTGAGAACAGATATATCACAAGACATTTTAGAAGAAATTGAATCATGGTAAAAGTAGGTGCTGATACTAAGTCAGGAGGAAAGCTACGGCTACAATACTAAAATTAGAACTGATGCTTAAGTGATTATTGCTTGTGAAATTAGCTCAGAGGGATAATATCTATAAATGAGGAGTAGAAGCTCAAGATGCATGGGTGCATTGCAGTCAAAATATTCTCCAATATCTAACTTACCGAAGCAGCAGATACTAATCAGTATGAAAAAAGTATCAATTGAAAGATTAGACAAGTTGGAATAACTTGTTGCTTTGATATACAAAAAGGGATTCAGCAAAATGCTTATAGATGCAATGACTAACGCCTAAAAGGATCACATGACTGACGCCTAAAAGGATTACAATACCATTGAGAGTCTCGATGATTTAAAGCAATTGATTGGAGAGAGCGCCTACTGAAAAATGTCCTAGAACTTGAAATCTGATAGGAGATGATTCTAATAAAAATGGGAATCTTGCATAGTATATTTTGTAAAACAGTTGATCTAAAAAGTAATCATTCTTTCAAATTTTATAAATTTTAGCTAATTATATAAATAAATGCATTCTGTAACATTTCATCTATAACTTTCTTAATTGTCTTTATTATTTTTTCTCTCAAAAATCTTCATTTTATTGATTTACTTTTGCTGTTTCCCAAATCATTAAAACTCTTAACCAGATTTTCCTAAAGTTGTTTTAAGTAATTGTTACCTCAACTATTGATTTATGATGTAATCTGAATAGAATTAATATTCCATAATTTGATAATATAATAAATTTGAAAAATACTCTCATTATATAACAATTTAATTTTATTGATATGAATAAAATATATCAAAGATATAAGAAAAACATTTTATGAATATTAGGAAGAAATTGATTATTGAGAAGTCCAAACAAAGAAAGAGGAAAGTGAGATTTTGAAAAGGCTTATTTAGTTTAACCAATTAAACTGAGATTGTGGATAATTTTTGAGCTCTCAGACAAGCATAATAATAATAAAGTTGAATTATGACAATATTTTTATAGATTCAACAATTACAAACTGTTAAATAATATATATATATACTATTGGCTACTGCTTCACACCAATTTTGTTATTTAGGTCTTAATTTCTAAATGGCTACGGTTCGTTAGTAAAATAATACAATATAATCTATAAATTTATTATTGCTTGGTATTTATGACCTTATAATTGTTGAAAAGGTTTGCTATTTTTTATAAAACTAATTAATCATATAATTAAAGATTGAACAAATCTTAATTTAAAATAAGAAAGTTTATTAAGAATAAATTAAATTCAAATATTTCAATTTTATTGCAAAATAATATATTAAGTATAATGAAAGTGTTTGACAATACAAAAGAAATTAGTACATCAAATGAAATATCACAAAAACTCAATTTAAAAGATAATAAGTAACAAAGGAACTGAAGAAAGGCAAAAAATAAGAGAAATATATTATACTTAAATTTACGAACCTATCTAAACTAAGTATTTGTTCAATTGCTAAATGAATTTTTGATTTAACTTGAATATAAATCTTAAAAAAGAGCTTTTAACATAAAGAACAGTTTTATTAATTAATAACTTAAACAGTAAGTAATATTCGTACCCACGAATAATTAAATATTTTCCTAATTATATAAAAAATTTAGAATGATGCCATAATAAACTGTGAGTACAAAAGTAAGGATACATTGAAATACTATACTTAATAAGTAACTGTAGTCATTCACATTACATTATCTATTTAAGAATAAAATTTTAAGTTAAAAAATCTAAAGTAACTCGAGTGAATAATTTTATATTTTAAAACGATTAAAAGGTAAAATCTAAGCCAAAAATAGCTAAAATAAAATATGAATTTAACTTAATGGTCGATAAACCTTAGAATTAAATGAACAAATTCTTTTATGTGGAAATTTATTGAAACTTTCATTATTACAAGTGATAAGTAAAATAAGAAAATAAATAAATAAATAAATTTTATTAATAAAGATTACAATTTAATATTTGAAAAGCCAGATCATAGTAATATTATAGCCATATTAGTCATAAAGTCTAAAGAAAAATAAATATGTGTTTTATGATAAAAATATCAAGATTTTCTAAAGTAAAATGATTACTTCTTTAAACTTCAAACTAGCTATCATTTTGCTTCTTCGAATGTCATATTCTACACGAAGAGAATTTATAGGTCTCTCTGTAAGGCTAATATCTTGAGACAATTATTATTATTATTTATTGGTTTACGGGATTTAATACTAGGGCTAAAGCCAAGCAGATAGATAAATCTGATAGTTTCAAGCTTTGATTTTTAAGCATTCAAATCAATCTTGTACCAAATAACAACTTTCAAAGAATAGTTGGACAATATAAAGAAACACGTAGCTAAAGTATAGTAAAATTAAGAGATGATGGCCATTTAAGGCTATAAATGAAGAGTGGCTTAGAAGTGTCATATTGTACGCAAAATCATAGTTTTTGAATTCTCTGTTCTAAATCACCGTAGAAAGTACAAAAATAATATATAATATAATAGTATCATATAAAATATTTATGAAAACTTCAAAAATAGTGTTTTTATTCCAATCCCAATATCATTGGTCTTGGCTTCAAATAGCCATGTCTCATGGTCCATTAGGAATAAAGAATACTATAAAAATATTTAATAAATAGGCATTTTGAATCTTTAATTCATTATAATTCAATACACTGAGATTTGAAAGTGTCTGCATTAATAATATTTTTTGCATAATGCGTTTATTAATATTTAGAAATATACAAGCTAGTAAGTTTAAATAATAGAAAACTAACCAAAAAAATGAACTATAGGTTATAGACCTAAGTCAAATATCAATAGCATGTTAGAAAGTAATTTTCCCATCAAATACTGCAAACATAGAATGCCAGAAGAGTCAAGCCACCTAGAGCCAAATCTCTCCTGAATAACTCTAAACAATATCTAATGCATCCAAATTTTTGATATGCAAAAAGATTTTTTCCTTAAGAGCAGGACCCTTCTTCTCGGTAATAGGTACTCATAGCACCATCTCAATGCTTTTCTGCTCTAGAATTTCTATAGAGAGTTTAATTATAAGAAATAAAAAATTCAACAATAATTTTGCATGCTCTAATGAAAAAGGTGGCCTCAAAAGATTATTGTAAGTTCAAATACAATTTTATAAAATATCTCATACATAATCAATAAGGCAACTCAATAATACAATATAAAGAGTCATAGTAGTTAGTTGCAAGTGATTTATATGTATAGTGAGATTTTACTAAGATTTTTTAAGAAAAGTAAGATTTTACTCATGACTTAGGTTTTAGAATTTCTTAAAAAGTATAACACAAGTAAATTTTCATTTCTTTTACCAAATTAGATAAAAACTTTTGGGGGGGGAAGTTTCCTGCCCCCAAACAGTTTCCTGCCCCAAAAGGTAGTTTCCTGCCCCCAACATTATTTTTTATTGTTTGGCAATAAAAATATTAGAAATAAATAAATTTCAATTTCAATTACCATAACCATGTACTTAATAACTTTTATTAATATATAATTTATAAGGTACATAATTATTCATTATCAAATTATATATTATTAACAAGGCTAAAATAAGTGTTTTTTATTAATAATTGATGTAATTTTCATTAAATTTAAATTCATTATCAAGGTAGAAATGATATTTGAATCTAAATTTAAAAAAAACTACATAATAATTGTTGATAGAGATTCTTTGAAAATTATAAAATTTACATATTTTTATGTATGGGGCAGGAAACTACCTTTTTGGGGGCAGGAAACTTCCCCCCTAGGGTGCATATAAAATTTTGGGGCAGGAAACTTCCCCCCCCAAACTTTTAATTATTAAATTCTGATCAGTATAGTATCTGCTAAAAATATGTGAATTTCATTAAGAGACTCATGAATCAAAACAACTTATCAGAAATATTGTTTAAATTTGTAAGTAAATTTCTATATATTTAATAATCTAGCAAAGATGTAGGAAGTCGATGCAAAGTACATGACATAAGGGAACTCATATAAAATATTCAGATTAGTGTACGGTTTGATTCCCCTCCGCATATTTAATAGAAAGCTTCAGCAATTATTGTATAAAGGTACTAGATCCTCTTAGATCAGCAAACCATAATGAGATTCTTGAAGAACTTTCTTGCTGGTGAATAATGCCTACGTAATAGAACAGGCTTATAGAGTTTCAATAGGCCTCGCCATTAAGAGCTCTATCAAAATCGACACATAAATTGAGCAAAAATCATGGGTAAAAGAATGTGGGCAAAGAGATATTGCTGAAGCTCACCAAGGCTGATAAAATTTACTGCAGATGGGACTTTAAGCCTTCAAACTACTTTTAAAAGTTTAGCATAACTAAAAGTGGTGATGTTACAGTTATTGCGTCCTATGATAAGAACTGAAAAAACGCAGTTATCTTTCAAGTTAGAGAATTCTCCAGAAGACCAGACTAGATAAATAGCTTTCTTATAGAAAAAGTGTCCTAACAAACTGGACCTAAAAAATTACTCAAAGGATCATAACAGAAGACCAGGCTGGACACATCACTTGGCAGTTACCTTTAGAAGAATAATGATAGATAATTATTTATAAATATAATTAAAGGCTTCTACATATAATTTATGCATTCATGATGCTTTTTAAATAAAATAAAGTGAATTAGAAAATTAATTTACAATAATAGTAATAGTAATAACAACAGTAGTAATAGTAAATCTAAAAAAAACGTTTCATCTTCATCTTCCTCCTCATCTTCATCGTCTTCATCACCAATATTGACTTCCTGTGCCCTTCTCTCTGCGATTTCCTGAAGTCCCTCTTCGTTGACGCCCTCAATCTTGTCAGGTGCAACCCCTGTAAAAATAAAATGTTAGATATGTTTTTTGTAACTTACATTTTTGTTGAATGACACAGAGCACTCTGATCAGACATGTTTTAAATTATTTATTTGTCTATTTTATTATTTAATACAATTCACTTTATTTAGAAAATTTCATGATTACTTATAATTTTGTAAAAATTTAACATGATTCAAAGCATGAAGGCGGTTATAAATTGTGTATAATGAGCAAAAACTTAATAATGTGATTTCCAAGCGGAGAAGATCACAAGTCTAACTATAATGATGATTTTTATTACAATTTAAGGAGCTTGATCTATAGAAAATCTCATCGCAGGTAACGATTGATATTTATAGTATCCAGTGGTGTGAAACTAGAAGAATATCAATAGATACGATCATAAGAATAACACTAAATGATTCTAGTGATAGGCATTCTAAGAGGTTACAGCATCTAGAAATACGCTAATAATAATTATAAATTTGTATGTTAATTCCAATTACCTTCTTAGTATTGTAGGAATACATTCGATTTGGGAAAATGAATTAAAATTAAAATTAATTAATTATTAATTACCTTCAGTTATGTTTTTGGAAAATGTCTCCAAACCCTAACAATATTATACTCTCTGGATAGCGCATTAAAATTAAGACGGTGGTTGTTATTGCTATAATGATTTTATCTCTTCTCCCAAGCGAGAAAAACCCCTTTTATACTATTTTTTGGAGTTAGCTCAAAATCAAAATATCTCTCTTCCTGGGATGATTCAAGAATATTGCCAATAGTAAAGTTCTGCTGAAATTGCGGGATCTACCGTAGAATCCATTTATTTTTGAATTTTGACTCACTTTGGATTTGATAACTGCCATGATTATAATATTTAATTAATTTAATTTTAATTCATTTTCCCAAATCGAATGTATTCCTACAATATTTAATTTTGTTTATATAATCGTATAATAGATAACATTTTCAATAAATTTAGGAAACTGATTTATATGTGGTAAGAAATATTGCAATAAAATTAAATAAAAAATTATTTAATGAATAAATATATTGGGTGAATAATTATAGTTTGATATTATCTTAGACAGCAATTATAATAAATTAAAATTAAATTATAATATAATTAAAAAAATTAATAACCTAGTCCGAATAATGATAAAAATAATGATTATTAAAGATATTATAAATAATTGGGAGTTAAGTTTATTTAGAAAGTTAAAATTTTATTTTATTTTTTTATTATTTTATATCAGAGATTGATTAATCAATCACTGTGTTTAATAAATTTAAATTATATAAATATATTAATTATATTTATAAATATATATCCAAAATTAAGACATTTTTAATTAAAAAATATGCAAAATATAAGTAAATCAAATAAAAAAAACACTATATCTTCCTCAAAATTAAACATAGAATATTGACAAATATGATAATAATAACTAACTATAAATAGCGAATATGAATAATTTTAAAGAGTTTTAAATTTCTTAAAAACTCCACTTTTTAAATTTTGCAGATTTCAAAATTTCAAATCTTAATTCAATTTGATAATATTAACTAGAGCGTCATTAATTTTAATTGAATGTGGGACGCTAGAAATCATTTTAAATAAAGCTCCCCTTTTCAACTCAACAACAAGAGAAATCACAAGATTTATACTCTTAGAGATAACAAGGATAGCTGCTAAGTAAAGATTAATTATTGAAACATATTTAAAAATTCGCGAGATAGTTTTTGGGAAATATCATAGCAATTCTACTATAAAAGTTATTGTTTTACTATGAGTGTCCTCTGTCCTCTACCTCGTCACATTAATGACTATACTGATTTAGAAATTTCTCTCAAGTGTCTTAATGATTAAAAGAATATATTCTTCATAATTGAGTAAGGTGATAGTCATAGTTCAAGTAATTAAAGACTATTTCTTTGAAAAATTAAATATTTATATAAATATATATATTTATATAATAATATAATTCTTTGTTATATGTAGCCAAAAAGTAGCTAATTTTTTTTATTAAATATTTCCAATGAATTTTAATAATTTTAAATAATTTTTATGATTATTTACTTAAAAATGACTAAATTGGCATCATTTTTCATCCTTTTCCAGTAAGAATCGCATACTTTTGTCATTTTCTAAAAATTAAAACTGCTCTCCGAAACTTCTCGACAAACCACTCTTGTAAATTACGGGACGCAAACCACGAATACGCCATCAAAATCGCATTTTCTATAAGACATGACCACGAAAGAGGCCCGAGAAGATTTGGTGTAACTCATATCGATGCGTTCATAGTCTTAGAGAGCCCGCACAGGAAATGAAAACACCCTTCACTCACTATTCTCGCTTTTCAGGATCAAAATCATGGGTTTCCTAGGGAAATCGAAGTCAAAATTGATTATAATAAATTATTTATATTTTATATATCTAAGGTTAATAGAAAACCTTCATTTTTTAAATGACATTTTAAATAGTCTTTATTTTCATTTTCATTTATATATAAATATATATATATATTTATTATCAATTTATTTTAATTTTGAATCAAATATTTTATTATTAATAACAAATTATATTGGTTAATAGATATTTAATAAATCTATAGATCAAATTCTTAATACATTTATCATTATTATTTTTATTGTTCGTCTCTAATCTTTTTACTGCATATTTGTTTTTGTATTAGTTTGTTAGGAATATTATTTTTTTCTCCCGCATATCAGTCTTAGGTCTTTATTTTTTTAAGTCTCTATGTTTAATTTTCTCTCTGAATATTCATAATTTTTAATATATCTTTCTTTCTTGAGTTTACATTTTATCTTCAATCGTTATAATAATTTCATCAATAGAGAAAATATTTATATTTTTAATAATTATCTTGCACAAGTGATTCATTACTTCTTACTTCATCATAATTTTAATCCCTAAAGTCCAAAAATATTATAGCATTTTGTGTTACTAGAAGTCTTAAAGTTGTCCCATCAGTATGAGTAATGTTGGTTACTTTTGGTAGGCTTGTCCCTTTCACTCTTTTACTTCCTTATCCGTAGCTGCTTCTGTTTTCTATTTAATGCCAAGAGCAGGCATACCTCCACGCATTATATATAAAACCTAATATTTTTTATTTTATATTTCTTTTAAAGATTCTTGATTAAATATGATATTGATGTAATACCTTTTAATTAATTATGTTTTAAATTATGTTCTACTTATACTGTGGATTACTGTAAATATTTATGCTTTGTCTTTCACTAATGTTGCTTTATGAGATGGTTTGAGAATATTCTGCTAATCTCTTTGCTGCATCTTATATGGTTTTTGCACAAATCTCTCATTTTATGGTTTTATAAATAATTTAAGTCTGATTAATAACTATAAAAGTATTTTATATACTAATCTTAAATACTCTGAAGAAATATAATTTTATCACTATATACGAAAATATATCATTTATAATTGTACTATTAATAATCGATAAGTAAATAATAGCATAGTTATAACAATAATAAAATTTAATCTAAATATAACATTAACATCTGCATTAATATAATAAATATAATACTATAATGATGATCTCATTCAAAATATTTTAAACTAAATAGATAATTTTTCACTCATAGAGTCAGCAGATGATATTAATATAGTATATTCAAAATGTGGAAATTGTAATTTTTAAATATAAATTTAAATTTAACTAATTAAAACAGCCACTAATTTGCTTGAGGTTTAAATGGAATTCGATTTAGTAAGTATACAAAAATGTCTTTAAGAAATGGCCGTTACTATGCACCAACTTCAATAAAAAGTTGGAAAGTTCGAATCCTGCTTTGGAATTTCTTTTATTTGAGTTCCAATATTATTTTGAACTTATTTTAAAACAAAAATAAAAGAAATTCCAAAGCAGGATTCGAACTTTCCAACTTTTTATTGAAGTTGGTGCATAGTGACGGCCATTTCTTATAGACATTTTTGTATACTTACTAAATCAAATTCTATTTAAACCTCAAGCAAATTAGTGGCTGTTTTAATTAGTTAAATTTAAATTTATATTTAAAAATTACAATTTCCCCATTTTGAATATACTATATTAATAGTTTTAATGTGATTACTAGAGTAAACACCCATATTATTAGTTTTCCTATTCAATACGCCATAAAAGAATAATCTATCATAATTATTTCATATTTATTTATACATTTATTATGTATTACCAATGTGTTGTAAAAAATTGTAATATAGTATTAGGAAAATTAAAAAATTTATAAATAAAATCCTATGATTTTTTTAAAGAACATTACCCAAATATATAAGTCATTAATAGTAGAATATATTTACTACCTTAAATATTCATAAAATTAAGCATAATAATAATTCTAATAATTAAATCACATCGAGATCTCAATTGATCTACGAATATAAATGTGTTTAGGGTAAGTATTTTACTGCTTCTAATTTATAGAGGTTTCTGTCTTTTTTTTGGTTTCTTCTCATTGTTTTTCTAGTTTTCTTCCTTTCACTTTCTGATTTCCGTTGTATTTTTCTTCCATGTCCATGAATCATGATTTTACCGTAAAACATCTTTATTTTAGAGAGTTTCAATATGTGTATCGTTTAATTTGAATTGAAATAAGCATAGTTATATATAAATCTTAATAGTTCTTGTGAAAAGTAGGCTAAGTCCTTCTTTATGAAACATATTTACTCAGTGAGAACTTTGAATTGGAAGGTAACTTAATTGAGGATTTCGTCATTATCTATTCCAACTGCTTAAATAGCACTCGAATCTATTTTTTTATTTTTAAGTATGTTGAATAGGATTTATTTGTCTACTCTAATTCTTATCTCATCGATTGCTTTGTCCTTTGCCTTCTAGTCTTTATATTTGATTCAATTTTTAAAGGAGCATAATATTGTATTGTGTTGAATTGTGCATTTAATGTTAAGGCTGCAGCTATTAAGTATATAAATTTGTAAAGTCCGGAGTAGGAGGAATTTTTCTTGAAAATAATAACAGACTCTCTACATTTGTTTATAAACAGCTATGGGGATCTTCTTACCAATTTTTCAGCTATTTGCATAGTTCTCCATTGAATTTTTAACATTTGGACTAGTCTGGATTGTTTTTTAATAATATTATTATTAGAGACTATTATTAAATAATTTTTCCTAATAGTCACTTCTACGAAGCCTCAAAATTCAAAGAGTTTTTACGTTCTGAAAGCGTAGGCGAATAGCTCATAAATGGAATTGATTTAATTTAGAAATCAGTATAAGCTATGATAAGCTTGGCATTTAAAACCCCAAAACCACTTAGTGAGGTTTATAAGTTCTTTGATTTGTAGGGTATAGTTGGGGTCTTATTGGGGTTAGTAGAGAAATTAGGTTAAATTTCAAAATGAGAAATAGAAATTAGCGAAATTTAGGGTCTATTTATGATGAGTAATACTTAGATGGTACAAGTAGTATTATAGACTAAGTCAAACCAGTGCTAAATTATGCAGCTATAGCAAGCTCCCGTCTAAGAGTGCCTCAACTGTTAGGTATCATTGCTCGTATCTCTCCTTAAATTATAGCCAATATTTATAGACGAAATGGAATTACTTTCAAGACTGTCTACAGAGTTAAGAGAGTGATTGATTTTATAGTGCCATTTTATAATAATAATTCAAACTATATATATGATTAAAAGCAGAGAGCCAATCTAATAACATCAAGTTCATACACGCTGATGAAGTTATATATACCTTCAACACCTTTATTAATAAGTCATGGTACAAGAAGTATGATAACATAGAAGTTTATGACTAAAAAATGGAGGTTGTAACCCATGCAATTTTAGCTGGTACTAGCGAAGATTTAGGCTTAGAAAGTAATGTCATTCATCCTCGCTCTATTAAGTGACAGTAGTAAATAGAATTCTTACATAAGCTCAGAGATATATACAACGATTAAGAGATCATTTTGTTTGTTCATAACCTCTCAGTTCATAAGTCTAAGGAATCTAAGATAGCCTATGAAGAGTTAAACATAACTCCTGTTTACAACGTTCCTTATAGCCCACAGTTTAATGGTATCGAATTCTATTTGAGTTAAATTAAAACTCAATACAAGAAACTGCTGCTGTGTCACCTTATGCATGACTTGCCTATAGATACAGTAGACTTGATTCAGAGTAGCTGCAAAAGAGTGAGCATAGATAAAACAACAGTTTTTGCGAGAGAAGGAAGAATGAATGTTTATAAATAAGTTTTAGATTCGAATAAATGAATAAGTTCACATATTAAACTAACCCAGAAAGGGATTCGGCTTCTCTTTCTTCTCCTCTTCTTATGGCTTGCTTGGGCCCATATATCTATTTTCTTAGTGCCAGTTCCTGCATCTATGTTCCTTTCATCTTTTTAAAAATCTATATAAAGTCTCTTGCTCACTTCATCAATTGTCTATGACTTTCTCTCTCAGTGAACCTTTGCATGTTCTTTCATTAGGAATATACCAGTTCCAGGTTTCCTTACAAAGTTATATGTCAAAGGTTAAAAGAGAGGTATGGATGCTTCTTAAGTTCGGCAAGCCAGGCCTCGCTTATTAGTATGCCTTGCTTCTTTTAATCTTCAGGAGAAATAGAGTAGCGTTTCTTGTGAGCTTCTTCAATGATCTCTCTGAGATAGCTCTCTCTAAAAGTGCCAATAACACCAAAAAGGAAGGTTTTCTCTGGAAGTTTATTAGAGAGTTGTTTCTTGATAGGAAGATAAACTACCAACTCTTCATCTTTCAATCATCTTCGTATAGATTAGTGACTGAAATCTTTGGGTAATTTGGTATTTCTATCAACTTAATTTCATTGTTTTTGAAGCTTTTCTTCTCATCACAGAGTATAGCTTTTAAGAATGAAATTTTAGTCCCTTGCATCGTTGGAGGGAATAAACCCACTATAGTATATGATTAAGTATATGTCACATGCTTACCATGCTGAGTGAGATATCGATAGAGATCGTCCTTGCTTCTAAATCTTGAGATCATTTCTTTAGCTTCAACCCTCTTCATTGCAGTACTTATAGATTCCATCCTTGTTCCTTTTCTTGAGATTGAATTTCAAATTTTCATATATAAAGTTCATCCTACTGTTAAAAATCTTGCTATTGAAGAAATACATTTGAATTTGGAAAATCAACTACAATTAAAATAATAATAAATAAAAATCTTGGCAGTAAAAGTTGGCCAATTTAAACGATCTTGGGCTTGTTTGATAGAGAATTCAAAATTAGCTGAACTTTATTATTAGCGGTACTATTTAATTGCATCCCTGAAGCGAGATAATTTCACTTTAATTTGAGGATATAATTTAATGAATATAGAGGAGTTTAATTAAAGTCAATTTATCTCGCTTCAGGGATGCAATTAAATAGTACCGCCAATAATAAAGTTCAGCTAATTTTGAATTATCTATCAAACAAGCTCAGCATCGTTTAAATTGGCCAACTTTAACTGCCAAGATTTTTATTTATTACTATTTTAATTGTAATTAATTTTCCAAATTCAAATGTATTTCTACAATATTAAATATGGGCATCTTATAGGAGGTCAACCCTGTAAAGATACGTGGAGAAAGTTTGCAGAAGCTGTAACAAACTTGAGAGATTGCTCCATTTTTATCAATTTAATTCCATTAAATTAGTACTAAATTTGTTTAAATTTAATTAGTACTGATACTAATTCCGTTAAATTTTAATTGGTACCAATTTAATAGTACCAAAACTTAATTCGTACCTAGTTTAAACTTATGAGGTTTTAATGGAAATTTCCAATATGGTTTAAAACCTAACTGATACCACTACCAAACTGAATATTATCTATGTTGGTACCAAAATTAAAAATATTAAGAATGAAAATAGAAAAATTAAATGTTGTAAACTAAGTATAAATTCGAACTCTAACACTTCAATATCAACCATTATTGTTGCTGTATCAACTCCTATACATAGTTATTAGAGCTTTATAATAGAAATTTAAATTTATATTTAAACATGGCGGCTAACTTAAATCGTAAAGCAATCTCTCTTGGCAATGGTTAATCATAGCTAAACTTTGGGACCACTAAAAAGCAAGAAGTTTTTTATGTTTAGATAGAGGAAGAGTTAAGAGCTTTTGATTTTGAAGCAGAGGTCTTCAAAATTTAAGTATATAACTAGAAGGGGAGAGCAGAGATAGGAATTTAAACATAAATTAATATGTTGATGAGCTAAAAGAACAGCAACCATTTGAAAAATAAAAAAAACTTTGAATGCAATGATTGTTAAAACTTTTTCTCAACTGAGCAGAGCTTGAAGAGGCTTATTAAAGAAATACATTCTTGTAAATCAAAGATTTATTTCAAGCATGATAAGGTGGATGGCAGGTATTAGTGCACGACTTGCATGAAGTCTTAGACTCACTCAGATAAGGTTAAAAGACACATGCAAAAGCATCATTTAAGCGAATTTTTAATGTAAGATTAAGACACTTAATAACTTATACCTGACAAGAGAAAGTATAAAACTCTTGAATCTTAAAGAGAGTAGCTAGAAAAGCTTGAGAGGCAGAAATGATATGAGTCAATGAATCAACCTGCAGTTAATATATTTTTAGCATGCTTCTAAGAGAGAGCTATGTATATTCCTGCATTGAATGCTGATGATCTTAGCAGTTTTATATAAAACTATTTGAATATAAACGTGCCTAGCAAGGCAAAACTTATAGTAGTCGACGAGTTTGCATACAAGGTATATTTTTAGCTATCTCAATAAGAATGAATAGTATTAGAATGAATTTGCTAGCGAATATATCGTTCTTAGTGAAGCTTAAAAAATCGATTGCAAAACTTGCTTAAGCTAGACGGAGTTATTTTAGGCTTTGGTTTGAACGCACTAATGCTAAAGAAATATAAAATTATTCAAAGAGACTATCTATATCAAAACAGATATACGGATGACTTGAATGATACACTTTCAGATATGATTAAGGGTGTCTAGGAGTTGCGTGAACTTGGATATTTTCATAGAGATTTGAAGCCTGAAAATGTGATACTCAACCTCTGTCCTTTAGAATTTAAAGTTATCGATTTCAATAGAGCCTTAAGATAAGAGATTGTAACAATAGCAAAGGTTCTTGAGACACCAGGCTACTTCCCAATCAGAGAGAAGTGGACAAATGGTTCAGTTTAGTGAGATGTATAGGCAGTTGCTGCTATTATATTAGGGGTGAAATGGAAAGCATGTCTTACTTTGGTACTAAGCATGAAAAACAATCAATAAGCTTATTTTAGAAGCATATAAAGTAACAAAATTTTTGCGTAGAAATAAAAAGAATATTAAAGATGATAATCGTGAGAGCTCCTTCCTATCCAAGATAATCTTTAGATGACATACTTGAGCCATTATAGAGAGCAAGATTCAAGAGATACAATAAAGACAAGCAGATTCAATTTGCTTGAATTAAATCAATTTATTAATAAATATATATACTTAAAATTTATATAAAACTTGCGTTTTCTCTACTAATCCCAAAAATACCACAACTATACCCTACAAATCAAAGCACTAATAAACCTCACTAAAGGGTTTTGGGGAATTGATTGTTAAGAAATTAGTATTGATTTGAAATTGCAATTTAAATAGGTAAATCGTCACTTCTACGAAGAGCCTCAAAATTCAAAGAATTTTTACTTTGTAAAAGCATATACGAGTGGCTCATTGATTGAATTGATTTAATTTAGAAATTAATATAAGCTATGATTAGCTTGGCATTGCTAAGAAATTAGTGTCATTTTTTTATTTACTAACAAGAAATTGTTGGCACCTTTTCTCTAATGTTAAATGGGATTTGTAGACCTCAAAGTCTTAGATTTACTTTACCTCTGAGTCTTTTGTGCTGTCTGGGGATTCCAAGAATACTGATGCTAATCTATCGCTGAGTTCTTTGAAACTAGTTTGGTAGTCTTTCTTTCTTTACATTTTTTTAGAAGGTTAGCTTAATCTGATACATATATTTTTAAGCTATTATATTAATGAGGGAATAGTTGTTATTACTAAATGTGTATAGGGGAAGGTAGTAATGGAGTTTATTCGATTTGTCTTCCTACTGTGTTAATGTTCACCACCTTAACTATAGTTTTTCTTTTAGGAAATATGGGTCATTTAATGTGTTTAATGTTAATCTAAACCGAGTACAGTAGTTGGTAGCATAGTTCCAAGGAGATTTCTTAAATTTAGTTATTAGGTAGTATCTTAGATCTTAGTAATGAGATCTCATATTTTTGCTTAGAGGAGTCGAATAACCCGTTCTGGATTATGTTTCTAGCTATGAAATGAAGAGGAGTTTCAATTCGTCTCTATCAATGATTAGATTGTATGTTTTTACAGATATTTCAAAGAAGTTGTGTGCTATGGCACTCTACTTGATATGCTCTTTTAGTTTATGTTGAGGTTAAGCATTTCTCTCTATTTTTAATTTGATATTTTTTTTATTCAGAAATCTAAAACTTACAAAAAGAAAAAATAAATATATGGGATTAATAAAACTATCAATCAATTATTATGAAATTGAGGCAGATATATAGTTAATATAATCTAAGAATCTAATTAAGCATACTAATGAATACCATTTTACTCGAAAAATCCTTAATTAATAATAGTATTTCAATTGTATTAAAGTAAAAATAAGTATTTATTAATAGAGAAAAGTATATATTTTAGTTTAATAAATAATCTCAATTTAGAAAAGGGATATACAAATATTACAATAACAATCAAATATTGTTTTAATTTGCAAAGAAATGAAGTATATTTTTTCAAATTTTAAAACCATATAAAACCCCAAGAGTATAATTTTAAGCAATTTGGGTGAATTATTAGTAAAATAAATTAGAGATAATAAAATAAATAAGTTTTAATTAGGTAGTCTACAAACGATTTGCATCAATAATAATTAGAAATTACGAATATATAATTTGTTTAATTTGATTTAGGTTAGAAAAAAAGTGAAACCCTAATAGCTTAACTAGAGGGGTGTTTGAGATTAGTGAAAAATATATTTAAATGCTTAAATTATGAAAATATTTTATCAATCACTAATCAGTAAAATGTACTTTTATCATGAATGTGGGAGTGAATCTCGCGAACGAGAGCCATGCTATGACAACTCCATCGTCGACCTCAGGTGGGGGATCTAACACATCCATAATGCTGTAGAAGGGAGGGATGAACTTCTTGGTCCTGATCTTTTCATAGTAAGAGAAGATCTTGGCGATTCTGGCGTGGGTCTTTCTGCTAGTGTCTGGTGTAGTGGGAGCACTCCATTTTTCTATAATCGAATTTAAGTTTTAAAGTTTTAATCTTAATTAATTAAAATAGGTCAGCTGTTTAAAGGATAATTAAACCCTTGATTTAATCTATTAAACGATCAAATATTTTAACTTACAAAATCTCCCAGACTTTTTTGCCTTCGAGTTTTTTAGGAAATGTTGAGCTAGAGGGGCGAACTTAAAGTCATTTTGTAGCCCTTCGAAAACTAGGAGGAACTTGGGTGCTCGGGGCACACAGCACACGCCTTGGCGGAGTTGCGCTCGATTTTCTTTTTCTCTATAATTTAAAAATAAATAAATGTATTTAATTGATTAATTGATGATCCCCATGGTAATTAGTCAATGAACTTACCCCTAATCAGGCCTCCTAGGGGCTCAGGTGGCGAGGGCGACCAAGGAATAGGTGAAGGCGCCGGTGATCCAGCCCATGTCGACATTAGGCGCTAAAAATTATAGTCATCGGGGGTGCCTAGAACGTCCTTCTTCGTGAGTGGCTCAGGATGGCAAGCATGCTTGACCTTGTGGGGGAAAAGCGTTCAGCGCTAATCAGTGTTCCTTCTCTAGATTAGAGGAAATCTCTAAATGAATTCGTAATAGCGCTTGAAGAAATCCGTGAGGGTGTAGGAGCCACTGGCCGAGGGGGCTCTTTTGAACATCTCCTGGAGATCTTTATCAGCTGTCCTTTTGCTTTGCTTTTTTAGAAATTCTTAGTCATTAGGTTATTAGTTGAGTGACCGTTCGGGATTTGTCCGTTAATTCTTAGGTTGTTTT
>ARYC01005747.1:0-43819 GCA_000711775.1 Oxytricha trifallax | reverse complement strand
CAATCAATTTAATAATATCTTAATAAAATTAGGATTTTTAAAACTGGCTGGAAATTGGTGGTAATTTAATATGATACGAGAAAGTTAATATTAGAAAGAGGTAGAGAGGGAGTGGAGAAATAGTATGAAACAAGATTTAGATAACTTAATATTATGCAAAGTAAATTACTTAAAGAAAAGAAATTCTTGTCGGGACAATACTTCTCAAGGCTTTAGGCAGCCTTCTCTGTTTTGAAGTAGATCGAAAAGTGTTCTCACTAAACTTAGGGTTTCAGAATTCCCTAACACTACTCTTACCAGAGCCCACTGTACTATACTGGCCCAGGTTTTTTAGGTTGACTTAGTGCCTGAGTTTATTGTCGTAGTAGAGGTAGGGAATAATCCAGGATCTTATTGATTAAAGTACTCATTTTCGCTACTTTCATCACCATAATTGGCTTTGGATTTTTCAAAAAATTCCTTATTGAAAATGAATTACTCCTCAATCAAGTCTCTTTTGACTTCCTACTTTGATTGGAAAGATTTTGCTTGTGGTTTCTAATCTTTCTACACTTTTACCGAATCAGAGCAGACTTATTAATTTTAATTTTTCGGATTTGTTTGTAGTGTCTGCAAAATTAATTATTTGGGTTTTGCATCTCTATGCCCTGCCTTTAGATTTCCAGCCAGCATGATGTTAGCTCTGATCCTTTTACTATAGTTTAAAGTTTGATGTAAAATATGGAGTCTGTTGCGATTCCATTTGTTATCACTTATTCTTTTTCTTAGTTGATAATCTTTTCTCATTGTCCTTGATATCTTCTTTTGAGGACTGTTCTAGTTATCCATTGGCTGAAAAGGTTTTGGGTCGTTTTATTTAGGGGTCACTTATTATGTCTATTACACCTCCTCTCCATCATCACCTTCTCTGTTGTCTACATTATCGGATTTAGATTTACTCTCTTCATCTACAACTCCTCCTTAGTCTTCTTGACTCAAATCTTCATCGCTTTGATTATTGTCATTATTCCTTTCTTGTTTTCCTAAGCAAGATGATTATTTTAATTTCTTATTGAATCTACTATTCATTAAATTTTCCTCATCATTAAAATTTTAATCGAAATTGGAATCTTTAGCCTTATTACCAGACCCTTCCCTTTGTGTTCCTTACAAACTACTACCACTTCTATGGCTTTCAGCTTAGTTAATTTATACTTCTTCTTAAAGTTTCTTTTTCTTTTTCTGTGTGCTTGAAGAGTTGAATTACTTTTACAGATTTTTTTTTATTCTTGTTTACAAGTTAGTTTGATTTATCAGAATTGAAACCGCTTTAATTTGGGCTTTGAGAAACGCTTTTATTCTTAGATTAAGAGTTCTGTAGATTCTGTCGTGGACTCGGTTGTTGAGATGAAACAGGAATCTACTACTGTTAGCTCTAAGCGGAAACCTTGAATTATCTTGCTTACTATGGGTTACATTTGTTAGCATTTGCAGTTTAAGTGGACTGGGCATCTTGGTTAGTGGGGTCAAGTTACGAAGATAGATTGCTTTTAGCTATACTTTAGATGGGCTGTTTAGATTCCTACTTTTTGTATCTTTTCCTCAAAAGCTCTTTTGATTCATCATCTTATTCATTCCATTGACTTTGTTCTAATAACTTTAAAGCCTTCTGGAGTCTGAAGTTCACTATTTGTATATTATTCATAGGCTATCCTCTTCTACTCCCGTTACTCGGCATCAAGTTTCTTTGACATTGAATGGAATTATAAAGGCGTTTAAACAGAGTAAATGTGTTGTGGGCTTTTATACAGCTTTTTTAAGGAATAGGAACTGAACGGCTTTTATTCTTATTTAATCACGCTTATATCTCCAAATGGCCTGGGTTGACTATAAAATTTATGAAGAGACAAACATCAACTTACTTCAATGTTTTCCAAGTTTTTAAGGTTGATGCACTGAATTTCTGGGCCTTCAAGAAAATACGCAAATACTGGTATTCATGGAATGGAGGTCTAAGTTTAGAATTTCTGGGGAGATCGTGACTTTATGGAATGAATGGATCATTCTATTTTATTTCGTTGTTTATTAATCGAATCTCTTGATATCCAATAAAGAAGAGGGTCTACTGATGTAGTGCCTTTGCTTAGAGCACAATAAAATGTTCATTATATTATAATATCCTTAAGTTCCATATAGTGGTCACATCTAATAATGTTTTAACTTCCATTTCTCTTCAGATCGTTTTCTCCTGATTATTCTTATTTTTTCTTAGTTTCCTCGGTTTTAATCTGTATGTATATTAAATACTAAGTCTTATGACGTAATAGTTATATAATTACAAGTGCTTTAGTATAACGGGCATGCCAGGAACATTCTTAGTAATTACTAGCTATGCTGAATTAGTGATTTCATCAATAAGTTCAGTAAACTTCTTATACTCATGGGATAACTTCCCTTTGAAAACCTATTTCACGTCCTTATAAAGTTGGCCAGCTTATAACATAGTGTCTAAACAGATATAAATGTTGAATTCATTGTGCTTTCGATCCATATGTTTCACATATTCCTCTAACGTTTCATTTTTACCTTTATGGTTGAAAATAATTAAGCTTACCAAAATTGACAATCTTTTGTTTGATCATCCTAAGAGCATTGTAAGATGGCTTAGTTTAGACTAATATGTCACAGTAAGGGTATTGCACCTCATCGTGCAATTTAAATTTCTTCTAGACTTTAGAGACCATCTTATCGACAAGCATGAACATATACTTTTCCTCTTTGGAAATATCTGCAACGCAATATTCCAGCTCCGTGACATTGTAGCTACAAAAGTTAAATAATAACAAAACTTACCAATTAAAAAACTTGACCCAAAAGTTTCTAAGTCTGTATTAGTAGCTCGCAGGTGTTCCAAGCATAGTGGTGGGAGGAGGTGTGTCTTATAAAGTTACCGAATAAAACCTCAGCTAAACTGGCATGTTAAGCCCAATTTAAAAAGCCTCATCATCCAGGATTTCATCGATCAAGTTAATAACATATTCCTGTTCTTTGCCTTTTTGATTGGTGAAAAGTTAGGTTATTTTAATGATCCTTCTTCATTGACATGGCAACAAAAAAGTAGTCTTCGTCCTCCCTTAACACCACAAACTCAGACCGAGGGATTGGATTATTATCATGAAAATAAACAACCTCGATAACCACAGAGCCCTCTTTATAGACGCGTTCACTTAGAGTGTTTAGATTCTTATGGTTAAGTTCAAATATCGATGGAAAGGCTGACAAGTTGTTTTTTGTATAATCTACCTCATGGAATATTGTGACTTTAAAAGGCTGCAACTTATAATTGAAGACCAGAGCATGGAGCACTTATCTTAAAGGGAAATTAAAAGGGTTCAGAAAGTGGTCACTTGTTATTTATTCAGGCTCAGAAGAATAAAATGCAGCCTGCATCATAAAGGTGGCTCTCAAATCATTGTAGACTGGACCATCACAGAGTATATTAAGCAGCCCGAGGAGTTCGTTGGCGTATGAGTAGTTTTCGGGTTAATTGCAGATTTCTGGCTTGAAATAATAATCTTTGTTGAAGGCCTGCTTGTAATTTCTATTCTGAAAGAATTTGGTTTTATTTGATCCTGGAGAAACTTGATACCTAAAGGAGGTATGCATAAGGCGATGTCTATTGCATTGAAAAAAAGGTGATCCTGTGAACATAGCTTTTTTATATGAGTCGCAGTCGTTTTCAATGTATTTATAGAGTTTGACAGCATAGCCAAGAGTGCTCTTAATATGAACTATTTCGCTATCTGTGAAACTTGGAAGAGGAAATCAATTATGTGAAAGCGATGGAGTATTGTATCTTCCTCACTATTCTCATTCAATAGTGGCTATACGTATAAGCGGGAGAGTGACTTCTTCTCCTTATTATCTTCCACTCTTCCATAATTTTTAGTCTCAGAACCGTGTTTGAAATCCTTGGTAAAGGCTGTGGGCTTTGATGGTTTCTGTGGTTGCTTTTGTTATTCAATTAGCTCTTTATTTTCTTTAATTTCGTGGTATTTATTTGGAGTTATCATGCCTGAAGTTTTCTTCATCGCAGCTGTTCATATGATAATTTTTCTTTGCTCTGATTGTTCACTTATCTCGAAATTTTCGATTTACTTTTCCCATTTTCTGCATGATTTCTCTTTGTTCCTTCAGTTCTTTTATGTTAGAAGTAAGAACTTTCAACTCATCAAAGAATCTTAACCTGGTGTTTTTATAAGTGGCTTAGCAAAACCAGTAATTACAGTAAGGGCTTGCCTTGACAATTTCTAAGAAGCTGTGTATTAAGTCTTTTATTAAAATCTATTATTCTTCCCAATTGCGTGGCTTAGTTTAAAAATTTTCAATTTTACTTTGGTAATCTGACATTTGAGTTTCTTGGTATAATTAAATCATCTGTCCTTCTTGATTTGGTAATCGCTACTGCGAATATTGGTAATCTGAAATGCCTCTCACAGTTTAATTGAACGTATTGAGGTCTAAGTTGTTCTCCAGTTCTTCAAGATGATCTTTATCATTTCTTACGAGAAAAGAGGGTTGATATTTGAATTGTTATTATTTTTCATCTAACTCAAAATCAATTAGGACTTTTGGTCTTTATTTACTTTTTACTGAAAATATCACTGTTGGTCAAGAGTTTTTTAAATTGCATACTTTGAATATAATCATCCTAATTAGAGATATAGTTACCATCTCCAATATCTTTGTCTAAATCATCTTCCAAAGATATATTTATATATCCTGGATTTGGATTGTCAACTTCTTAATCTTTAATCAAGTCATCGAAACTGGAAATTCTTCTTTTTTTATGAGCTTACAATTTTAAACATCTTGGGCTTTAACAGTGTGGGTAAGGAGTTCTAAGTCAGCAGAGCAAACAGTTTGTCTATCTGATTGGGGTATGTCAAATTTTTCTCCTTTCCTATATTTTGTATACTTAAGATTCTAAAGTCGGGTATGCCTCTAAGTAATTTCCTTGTTTTGTATAGCTTGAATCAATTCAAATTGGACTCCATCTAAGGATTTACTGTCGACCATATCTTAGAAAATTACAGGGTCCAGCTAAACAAGTGTAAACTACTTTGTCGGAGTTGTATTTAATAAGGGGTTCTAGAGCTTATTTAAGAAAATCGCATAGACAATCTTCACAAAGAGTTGAAAGTACGGCTTCTCACTAGGGTTTGTTTTTTATAAGGCTATCAAGATAACAGATGAACAACTTGATCCCTTCAGTGTCTGAGAACATAAGAACTCAAATACTGTCCCTGAAAAAGTACAAAGGGGCGCTTTATGACTCTAGTATTAGAGAGTGTAGAGCTATGCAATTTCAAGATCAGAGTCTCTTCCTTGTAGGCATAGATAATCTTATCAATATCTGTCGGTATGAGTTTGAATTTTACGTTTCCAATGAGAGAGTGATGTGTCATTGTTTCTTTTTAATAGAATTATAAACAATGTATCCAAATATCCTTAATAATTTTAATTAAATAATTTTGATTAAGCTAGCTATAAAGATAAAAGTTAATAATAAATGAGGGATTAAAGAACTAATACCCCTAGGCAGCAAATATAATAGCACACTTAAGAAGAGTCTAAGGATGCGTCTTATTCAGGAGTTTCTTGCTCACAGAATTCGATATTGAGCGACGAGTTTCTCATCACTAATGCCCTGACTGAAATCAAGCCAAGCAAAGTTAAGGCTTAAGAGAAATCTATTGTTAAATGGACTCCTTTCGTGCTTGGTAAATTATTCCCAAACGTTATTTAGTCAACAAAGTTCACATACAATTCTGGATAACTGTTAAACAGTGGTGAGTCCCTGTACAAATCTAGAAGCTTACATGTGGAGCAATCATAAAACTTCCTTAAGAAAAAATTCAAGAATATTTAGTTAGCAATGTGATGTTTGTTACATATAAAATGATGATGAGCTTTGCAAATTCCTTGAAGCTTACCTTCAAAGTTTTCGACTTGCCAGAATCAGGAATAAACCTGTTATGAATAATTAAGGAAGCGACATAAGCAATAATATTACAGGAGGAGGTAAAGTTTATGAGTAACGAGGAGCTCTAAGAGGCAGTCAAAATTTAATAGATGCATTCAACGAGACAATAAAATAAAAAGGCAAATCCTAGAAGTTAATTAGCAATCCTTTTTTGAAGAAAAGAGAAGCTAAGCTCGCATGTAAGAAATTAGAAGTTATTAATCTATACTATAACGAGCAATTAAAACCTCATCAAGTGGCTAAGAAATGAGGATGGATGTGGATGTTGTATATAAGACTATCGAAAAGTTTAAGTACGAGGTCAAGCATAAGATTCTTGATCCTGAATCACAAAAGAAAGTGGGTAGAAAAGGGGTTTGTGGGAACTAGCTCTTGCTTGATTCTATCCAGGCCTACCTAGAACAGGACGGAATTTACGAAGTTACAGGATAGAAGCTTCATAATTATTTATTAAACCTGGCTCAAACAAAGCCAGAGTGTAAGCTACTTAAGGTGCCTTGCGTTACCACTCTTCAAAAGATTCTGTGAGATAAGTTCCATCTAAGATATGGGAAAACTCAGGCTGCTAATACAAAGTATAGAGACCCGAACTTCAATGAGAAGAGGCTCTGGATTAGCAGGTTGTTGGCTCAGTTCTTATATGAGGATGCAGTTATCATTTCAGTTGATGAGAGCAACTTCCGATCGGACTCGATGCCCTCAAAGTAATGGAGCTTCAACATTAAAGATATGCATCGAGATTCTGCAAATTTACAGAAGCGATAAAAAAGGTTGCAAAATGATAGCATGATCCTCGCTAGCGATGACAGACTTTTGTATGGAAAAATGCTCCTCAAAATGAATCAAAGTTCTGATTCTTCAACTTCAAAATTCTCAGAGAGCTTCCACCTGGAAAAAATTGAAAATGTTGGGGAATAATTAGAGAAGGTTTCAAATTCATTTGACTTAGGGTTTTCTAAAAATTGTAATTAAAAGGTTGGAAATATTAAAAATGGAAAATTCGGTATGGCTAAGTCAACTTCGTAAGCAATTAGCCATTTTGTAATGAAAAGCTTTATAGGACCTAAGGTAGGATAGGGGTTTAAGAAATATCCTAGACGCCAAAGAAACTTGTCAGCACTCCAATCTAAATTCATGGAGCAAAAGTTCTAAGGGGGTCAAAGTAGTCATCGAAAACCAGTAATTATAGTTAGAAAACCATTGAAAATACTAAGGTAATTATTAATGCATAATACTTTTAGGGAAATCCATAACTGAAACCATTAAAAAAGCAACTTCAGACCCCTTCAATGAAAACTCGGCTTGCATTTACAAAGGATCTCTCCCCGATATTAGAGGTCCCTGAGACCTCCAATTAGAAATTCAGCTTGACTAAAACTTTTCAGAGTTTCCGCATAAATAGTTCAGTGAAATCAGTAATGTCTGAAGACAATTCAGCTTCAAAAGTGAAGAGTGGTTTAACTCCTATTCTCGATAAAATATCAAAAATAAAACTGGAATCTTCGAGGAAGAAGTCTGTTGACCTAGGTGCCGAAACCAAGTTGGAAAGTCGGTTTGCGGTCACTCCTAGGAAATTAAAACTCTCAAGTAGCTTCCACAAAGACTCATCGAACCCTGGGTTAGAGCAGGGAAACTTGCAGAGTGAAAGGGGCTCTTACTAAAAGCTTTGGCCCCAGCTATTTATAGACCCTCACTTGAAAAGCATTAAGGAATACTAGAGTGAGATGAAGCAGAACCTGGGACACTATGGGATGAAAGTGAGAGAGTTGTCAATTAAGAAAAGCTCAGCTAAGAGATAGCAATTCTCAATGTCTTATATTGCTGCGATTTCCTAGGATAGAATTATCTCCAGTCAAGTGATAGAAGGAGCTTTTGACTCAGTTCTCTTTGAAAACTTTATCTACCATACCTTACGCAGTGTAAGAACTGACAAAGAACTACACTCGAAGAAAGTGGTCCTGCTGATGGACAACGCAGTCATTCATAAATATTCAGAGATGTTAGCCACAGCCAGAAAGTTCAAAGTGAATGTGCTCTTCAACGCCGAATACTCGCCTTGGCTCAATCCAATTGAGCAGTTATTCTCCTTTACAAAGAAGGAGATGAAGATGGACACTATTCAGAACAAGTAAGTTTTAATGGGCTTTACACTTTTAGGCAGCAATTGGTGAAGAGGGTTGCGGAAATCGTTCAGAATTTAAGAAAAGAAGACATCCAGGGGATGTGGGCATTCAGTATCAAGAAGTGGATTCACACTCTTCGGTTCGGTTTTGTGTGATTGATGTTTGTTTCATAGCTGAAGTAGTGTATAAAACCTGTTTCCCTTTACAATTTCCCCTGTCATGTCAGTTTTAAATTCATCGCAGATTATTATAATTAATAACACTATTTATATTTTACTTAAAAATGTCCTAATTCACTCTTTACAACACTCGATTCTAAAATACTGCTTCTATTTCACATTTGCACTCTTAAAATGGCCACTTCCTTCGCGATTCTACTTAGTTGCATTTGCCTTTATATTATCGCAATCATGCATGAATGCCATATTTCGGCAAAACTTCCAAATTTTAATGGAGTTACCCTACTTTCAAGCCCCTTTTCGGTAAATGAGAGAGGTTTTTATGAAAAAGTCCCTATTTTGCTCTAAACTACGTAAGTCTCTAAAATCGCCAATTTGGCAAATCTCCCAACTTCCCTAATTATACAGACCCCTAAATTTGAGATGTATCAATTTGTACAAATACATGTATAATTTTGACCAGCCCCCTAAATTTTTTGACCAACTACTAATAAAAAAATGACACATGGCAACAAAAACACAGGGGTTTTGAAATTGAGGGGATTTGGGGTTTACGCATTTTTCCATTGGTCTAATTATATTATTTATTTAATTTTAATTTTATTTTCACAATTTCCTGATTCAATTCTATTTTAGCAATAATAGATGATAAAGATTCTTTGAAAATTATAAAAATTGCATATTTTTATGTATGGGGCAGGAAACTGCCTTTTTGGGGGCGGGAAACTTCCCCCCTTGGGTGCATATAAAATTTTGGGGCAGGAAACTTCCCCCCCCCCAAATTTCTAATCACTCTCATAGTTCTTCTTTTTACTTCTCAGGATTTAACTTTCATCTAGAGTGATGTTTTAAGCGCTTCTTGATTGATAATCAGATTTTATTTGATGCTTTTGTGCTTTCTGGCTTATTGCAGTGTATGAAATGATTGTGAAGCACTTAGAGCATGAAATTTAGAGTAATTCTTTTGAGTCTTAAGCATTAAGTTTTTACTAGTGAGAATGATGTGACTATAGTTTGTTGATCCAATTTGCATTGAGCTCATCTTCACAGGGGTTATAGAGTAAATCATCATAAGTTTCATTCTTTCTATTAATATGCTTGTGTTAGGCTTTCATCTCAAAGGGACATTCATCTTTATCTTGACTAGTGTTCATCATATCTTCGTCCTCTTCTTCTTAATCTGATAAATCCTATTTTGCTTGATGATGTTTCTTTTTCTTCTACGCAATCACTGCTGATGAATCACTAATCTTCAACAATTAATCTAAAAGAATTAATTAGGTGTTTAAATTAGACTTACCTTTGTAGTTTATGATTTGAGGATTGAGTAATGACGCCATCTAACTTTGCTATTATTTACTCTACTCAGAGGGATTCCAATCATCTTCTTCATCTAAAGCTTCCATATTGCCATTTGTTTTCATTTCTGTATCTTGCATCGACTGTGGTTTGTTATATTACAATTTAAGCTTATTAAGCTTATTTCTGGCTAAAATCTCTTGTTGTTTTATCAGTTCATCATAATTGTTTGCTATCATTTTATTAATTTATTTGAATTAGACATCATTATATTTATACTTATTTATATACTTTCAGTTTGATACATAATTCTGAAGAAATTATTAAATTAATGATAATAAATACTTAGAGCTAGTTCTATACAAAGTGATTTAAAGTCCAATAATTCTTTATAATCTTCAAATCTGATTTTACTTAGACTTATTATATGAGTTTGTAGTAATTAAATTAAGATTATTGTTGTCGTCAATGTTTGCTTATTAATCTGCATTCATTATTTATTTAAATCAATTGATATGTATATTAAATTTAATAGAAATTGTTTGGATTGCTATGGTTTGAGTTTTGTCTGACATTGATCATATAGCGATTCTCAGAATTATTAGAAGACTTTTTACTTGGTGAATTATTAGTATTAGTAATTATTCCCAGGTAATCATCAAATGGTTCCAGTTTCAAGGTGTGTTAGTGCTTCAATTCAAAATTTAGATCTCCATCTATTCCATTATTAGCTTAAGCGACACCTTTCTGATTTATATTTGTTTGATCACTAGTCTACTATTGCAAAATAATACTTGGTATCCTAAGAACATTCTACTGCTACTCATTTTAATTCTATTATTACTAGATTGAAATATAAGTAATCACAGTTTAAATATATCAAATATTACATTCCCTCTTTTATTTTCTGATTAGAAAATATGCCATGTTTTAAATATTAAAATTATAATAATATTTCGAGTCCGTTGCTAAGTTAGGTCAACTAAGCAACGCGTTGCTTAGTTATCAAAACTTAGCAACGCATATATATATTAATATTAATTAAGTTTTTACAATATAGTATATAGTATAAACAATGATCACATAATCGTTTTAAGTTTAATATAGATAACAATATTTTTAACTTTTATTCAGTATACTACTCTATTTTAAATAATACAGAGATTCCTGTTAAACTATTAAAATTTTTAATTAACATAACGTATTATATATTTTATTTTCTTTATAGATATATTGTATCTATATAGAATTTTAGAAACATGTTCTAAGTACCCTAAATTGTATTTTTTGTGGATAAAAAATATTTAATATAACAACTCATGAATCACCTTTTATACTTAATAGATTATTATATTTCTATATAGAATTAACAAAAGTGCAAGAATGAAAATAATAATCTTGAATATTACAACAAAGCTTATTAACGTTATTATACATAATTAATTGTTCTCAATTAGAATTTTATATGTAAGTTAAAGGATTCTTAATATAAAAAACTATTTATATAGAATTAATGATTATTTCATAAAACTAGTATTATCAGTATATCAAAGAATATTTTAGTTTAAAAGGATAATACAATTTTTATAATTAATTGTGCCTTATGTTGTTTATATTTTAATTAAATATTAAATATAGAAGTTTGAAAAAGAATATCAAAATAGCAAGTTTAACTGATTTGTAAATCAGTGATTTCTAAAATACTTAAAGATATTTGGAGTAAGTGAGTGCTCTTTCTGAAGATTAATATGCTCTATGTATTGAGAAGTGTTTATGAATTCATCAAAGCTGTCCATCATTCCCTAGTTCCCTCCAACATTTTTATAGTATGATGGTGGTTTATTTTCGAATTTGGTATTAATGTTGTAGGGAAGAGTCTAATTGATGTAGTTGTGCACCTCCAAGAAGGTAAAGTGATTGTTTGTTATAGTAGATCCCTTTGGGACGTCATTATGATAATCCTTTGTTTCTTCCTACTACTACTATTAGTGGTTTTAAGGTTGAAACCTTGAGTGTCTCTGTTACTCCTAATGATTGTCATTAGTTTAGTTTCTTCTGTAGGATTCATGTTTTTATATCTTTATCTCTGGTAGCTGCTTGTAGATCTACTTAATTTCACTTAACTTTGCCATTTCTTTCAAGCCTTATACACTTTCACTATTATACAAAAATCATATTTGAATGTAAAAATCAAATAATTATTTGAATTATCAAGAATAATAAGTATTTTAATTGAATTTTAGTATATTAACAATCATGATAGGCAAATATTTTTTAAAATTAAGTTTTTAAAAACTTTTTGATAGCTTTCATTCAAATTTATTATTCATATCTTACTTATTCATTATCATCCAAGCAAATCTTCTCCTTAAACTATCAAATCACATGTATTTTAATAATTTTTTAGATTAAAACTCAATAACTAAATATTACTGCTTGTTTTGAAACTATCTCTATCATTAAATTCCCTCTCAAAGTCCTGATCAAACTTATTGAGCTCAAATGAGTCTATTCTTGATTTTATATTTAACAGTTGATTCCCTTTCTTCGCATTAACCTTGTATGTATTCAAAATAAAAATATTCTCAATAAGAGATAGACAAATTAGTATTATTATTAAGGATTAAGTTTTGACATTATTGATCTAATAGAAGATGTTATTTTTTATAAATTGATTAGCATTTTAGATGATTATTATAATTTTTAAGAATAATTTAATAATTATTAAATTAAATTTTTTAGTAATCAATATTTTAAATAAAAGTCTTTGTGGCTGATATCATAAAATAAATATAACGGACTTAGTTTTATGTTTTTATAGTTATTTTTTTCATTTTATATTAACTAATTAATAAATCAAACAAAAAGCATAGAACTTTAATTAAAAAAATAAAATGACTTAATTTAACATTATAATATTTCTTTTTTTAATTTCATTAAATTATATTATATTATATTATATTATATATCTCTATCTTATTATTTATCGTATTCTTTAATTTCAATAAGAATTAAATAAAAATTGTTTAATAAGAAGTTTTCGTGTTTTTAATTGTGATAGTCATAATTGTCAATACCCTTTCCTTCCTTAAGAGATTATAAAGATAAAATAAACTATAAACCTTAATTCTAATATTTATTTTTACACTATATTGTAAAATTAGAAATTCAGAATCTTATAATAAAAATTAAAATATCTAAATTATCATAAATATAAAAACTTGAGAGACTTTAAAGATTATATGTAAAAAATTTATTAAGCATGACAATTTTTTACTTTAGGCTAACAATGTAGCAAAATATATAATGTTCAATTTAAAAGAAAATAAATTATAATAATTCTTTAAAATTTAAAAATATTCTCAATTCTTGAGAGCAGATATTTTGCTTTATTTTAAGTTTTTAATTAAAAGATAGGAATGAAAAAGATACAATAAATCAAGATTCTATGAGGCTTTATTTGTGAGTAATACAACAAAGTTCTCTTCACTTTAAAAATGTAACGCTAAATTAATTAGCTTAATATAAAAATTATTTTAAAGCCAATTCTTGATCAAAGAAAGTAAACCATTATAAACTAAAAAAATGCAAATTAATTTTTAAATGATTTGCTTCTTCTAATTTCACAACTACTCTTAAATAAATATTATAATGTTAATAGTCAGCTTTATTTCTTTATTCAGCTGCAAAAACCTTATGTAAAATATTAATATCTATATTGAAAAAAATAATTCTAAATTATAATCTTTTTTACTTTCCTTATTAATCATACAAAATATTAATTATATTCAATAAGTCGAAGAATTATTTTAGATTATATTATCATTACCTTTTATTAAAAGAATATGGGTTTTTTAATGATTGATCTAAGTCTTGGTTATTTTCTTGCATGAGCCCAATAAAGAAACTATCCTCACTGAGTTTCTTAGTCGGATTTCTGAAGGACACCGATTCAGTGGTAATTTACAATTATTCTTACTCTCTGCTCAAACTAATTTAATTTGGGTTTTTCTTGTTTCCTTCCTCATTTGACAAATCTTATATTTTACTACTTGACAATTTCTGTGTCCTAAACTTCTAGTCATTTTTATATGCTGAATGCAAACTGCTGTTTAAATACGATTGAGTCTAATTTAGGTTGACATTCATTTTTTAAGTTTATTTTTGTTGCAATCTCTGTGTTTAGTTTTTAATTATATTTCTATTTGTTTCTGATTTGTGAGTTTCAATCTTCTTTTTAATTTCTTTAAATGGCATAATTTATATTGATCTTCGCATAGTTTGAGTGTTTTGCATTTCTTCCTTCTCTTGGGAGTATTTTTCACTCTCTTTTTAAGTTTCTCTATGTACCTTACTTCCAAATCTCTTCCTCTACCCAATTAACTTAGTTAATTCATTTTAGGCTTTAGGTGGCTTTATAAATTTGATTTGCTTGTTCTATTTTAAAAAGGGCTGAGATTCGTCTAATTCATTGCCTGATGATTAATAAGATAAGTTTAACTCATCATTATAAATCAAAAATACTTCTTAATTTGTTAGAAAAATATTAAAATATACTAAATTCTACTTGTGAACATTTGGGTTTGCTTTAGCATAATGCTATTGTATTGTTTTTATAAAAAAAAAGATTTAGGAAGTTAATATTTTGAATCTTATGGGCATAAATTGTTAGCATTAAATTATTTTATTTACACATTCTTACAATTTAGTGAATAATTTATATACAAAATAAATTTAATCTTGATTCCTAAATATCAAGTTAATTCAGTTTTTTATCTTTGATTATTAGTGAAATTTAATAATTGACTAATTTGCTAATATTAAATAAAATTTAAGATCATAAAGTTCAACTTAGTTATTTAAATTGTAATCATATTATTGCTTATATAAAAATAAAATTTTATTTAAATACAATCTTAAACATTATATTTACAAAATTATTCTATATATTTTTAATTAAGTATATTTTCTTTGGTTTTCTATTTTTATCATCATTTGTGATTTACTCTTTATCTTCTTCGTCTTCTTGGACTGCTTCTTAAATGACAAGATTATTTATAAGTTATTGCCTTTATTTCTATAATGGTGCTAGTTATGATTGCTAATAATGTGTGAAATCCAAATTGGGGGACCCGTTCTTGGGTGGAGTGTCAAATTATATTACCTGCTCTTCTTAAATTTAGTTATAAATGATTGATAAACAAAGAGAAAAAATAATGCAGTTTACAAGTCCAAATTAGTGCTAATAGGTGTTTAGGGTTTATATCCAGTGAGTTTAGAAAGTTTAGATGGACTCTTTTGACTATTTCTAGTTTGCTTCTTGTAAAGTTGCTTGTCTCCTATATTTTAATGACTATCATCTTTGATTTCTTCCTCATCTTCCTCTAGAATAATATCATCTTCAGTTTTCATACTTTCTTCACTTGAAGTCTCTACCAAATCTTAATTCATCATAACTAAGTTAAACATATAAATATAGTAAAACTCAATAAATTTAAAGTAATTTCATTAAGATTACTAAACGAGTTTTCATTGTATTTTGATTTTGAAATACTCAATGAATTGCTTCTTGATGCCAAACTGACCAATTTGGGGTTATCCTTATCTTAATAATTAATATCACTCATGTGAATACTATCGCTATGATTTGAATAGTTCTTTTATAAATTACTTTTTCTCTTAAGATTCCCCTTAAGTTTAAAGAATTTCTTGCAATGAATTGATATATGTCCCTCGCCATCACAAACATAGCATTTAAGTGCTAGCAGTTTAAAATCTTTTTCATTATAAGTCACACTGTCTTTGATTTTATTGTAAAGTATTAGAGATTCAATGGACACTTTTGAAGCCATTTGCAGGAAGCTATCTCTTTTAATATATAACACATCAGTAAAGTCTTTAGTTTTTACAGTCACTTAGCGAGTAAGTTGGGTGAAGAAGCTTATCTCCCCAAAGTATTTATCTTTGTCTAATTCACAGATTAAACTCTTATAATACAAACAAAATATGTGATAGATTTGAATATAATTACTTTTTACTTCTTCTATGAATCAAATTTACTCTACCAGTAACAAGAAAATAGATTTCCTGACCAGGTTCTCCTTCAATACAAACGTTTTCATCAATTGTAAAGGTGGTTTTTTAAAAGATGAAAGTTAGATTACTCAAAAACTCAATTGGAAACTGGCACAATATATCGATGTTTTACAATATCTGCCCATTGAGATAAATAGTGATTTTTCCTTTCAAATTATCATTTAGTAGATCCATCAGCTCTTTTTCTTCAATTTTATACAGTTTTTTGAGTTCCCAGTTATATTCCAAGTATCTCTTTACTTGGGATCTTAGTTAGTTTGGGATTTACTTTTGCTTAAGAAATTTGTCTACATAAATCATACTCTCTCTGAATTATGCAGCTAGCCCGTTAAATCCACTTACTATTCTACCTATATCTCCGATGATAAATGCAAATATTCCTGATGACAAGATCATAATGACCATAGAAGTCATCCTTTCATAAGTAGTATTAGGGTGAAAATCACCGTAGCCTACAGTGCACATTGTGGTAAAAGACCAATAAAGTGAATTTATATAGGCCTCCATCACATCGACATCCTATAACCCTTGAAGAGAAAGCCAGTTGTAGCCTATAGTTTCCAATTCATTAGTGCCCACAATGTAAAGACAACATGCCATCCAATTTAAAGTATAATATGATTTTTGCTTAATAAATAAGTGACATTTTATTTAATGCGCAATATAACTCCATAAATAAATAAGCATTTGTTTTCTCAATATTAATTTAGAAATTTGCTTTTATTTATAGATTAAAATATTTCTTACTCTAATTATATTTAAAGCGAATCATCTTTGCATATTCAATTAATATATTAGTTTTTTTTTTAAAAAAAATCAATGATTTATTAAGTTCACTAAATCTCTTAGGTTTCTTAAAAAAGTTAAAAAAATTTCAAATAATAATTCTATTTCAAAAAATAACATGATTCATCATTCCTTTATGTCTTTAAAAACTGTGGGCGAACCATTAAAAAACTAAAAAATATATTTATCTTAGTTTGAATTCTAGATTTAATTTCAGCATAATATCTTAATGAGTATTGGTATTTTAGAATAAAGAAGACTATAATTGATATTTTAGAGAATCTGATCATTAGATTAGCATAATCATTCACCACTAAATCTTCAAAGGTTTATATGAATTTACTAACCTTCAAGAATCTAATCAACCTTAGTAGTCTAGCATATTTTGTGAGCTTAAATATCCTCAGAAGTTTCGCTTATTAAAATGCACCTGTTCCATCACTAAAAATAAGATCCATATATGAAACTGGTATGCTGCTGATAAGATCCATAAAGAACCAACCGTGCATATAATTCTTAAAGATTTTCTGCCCGTCTAAAATAAGTACGCCTTTATCATAGAAACCAGTGAAAAAGTTCAGAAAAATCTCAAGCAAAAACCAAGAATCTATAATTATCTCAAATGTAGTTAGTACTATATTAGTATCAACATTGAAAGCAAATGTGAAAGGTACATAAAGCGAAATAAAAATAACGATGAAAAAAGAACCAAAGTCTACCAGTTATCGAACTTGAGAATCTGGGGATATTAAAAATCTACTCTTTCTCACTTGCCCAAATAATCTAATTTGCTCATCTTCATCAGTAATATCCTAGCTTTCCTAATTTTCATCTTCTTGATCTTTATCACCATCTGCTTTAGCTTAGATTATAATAAATCTGAGTATTATAATTGAAATACTCAGATTTGAAATTTATTAATTCATGTCGAATATATTATATTAAGTATTTTAAATTATTAGAATCAGATCATCTTTAATTGATAAATTAAAATAAACTGAAATTTAATTGTTTGGTACATATATTATACACCTAAAATGCAAGTATATTTTATATTTACAAGCCTTTAATGTCAATTTCAACTAATAAACAATTTAACTCTATCCATAAATTACAATTTAATTCTACATTTATTTTTAATTTAAAAATTCAAGTGAATTCTTACAATATTTATTAAAATATCATAAATTATATCTGCAAATTTTAAACCCCAAAAACTTTTTTATTTTTTCGAATAGTTACTTTGAAAATTAAAATTTTTCTTATTTACAACTTATCATAACTTTCCTTTTAAATACAAAAGAATTTTAAAACATAAACTATTTAAATAAATAGAAACATATTTAAATAATTAATATATAAAATAATTTCCCTTAGTAAATTATTATATTTTATTTTCAAAAGATTTCAACAAAAAATCCATTTCTTAAATGCAATAAATTGTCTGAAGTATTTTTTAACATCTACTAATTTTGCCTATGTAGATTTTAAGTCCTTGATTAATCTTATTAAATATATTAAAATTAATATTTTAATAAAGGACAAGTTCTATAATAATTAACCTATTGAAAGGAAATGAAAATTTAAGTTATATATCAAATGCATTTAAAAATCATTTTTATTTTTTCGAATTTAATAAATTACTATCAATGTTTTTTATACACATTCTTTAGAATGATATCAAAAAAGGCAATATATACTTAAAAAGTAAAGCCATTTAAATTCCACTTGGTTATTTAATAAAAATATGTCTTTGAAGTAAGGAAATTTTCATTTGATACTAAATATAATGTAAGAGGAAAGGTAATAAAAATCATAATATTATTGATAAAAATTCCATTTATTCCTATTCTAATCTCAGTAAAGATAGTTAATGGAAATTAGGAATAAATAAATTAATTAATAACTTATTTTGCTTTATTTCCTATTCTTATTTACATTATCAATTATTTAATACTAAATTTAATTAATTATAAATGATGTTTTTATAGTTTATTGTTTTTTCTCTTTAATGAGCTTTTAAATTCATTTTTCCTCTCGTTTTTCTGTATTGATATTTTACCGTCTATTACTGCCATTGATTTTCTACTTCCATAATTAAGTTTCTTTGATTTCATGGTAATGCGTGTTTTATTTTAGTATACTCCATTTTCATGAATGAAAAACTTATCCTCCTAGTTATCATTAATAGTACTGTCTTGTAGGAAAATACTTTTCTGCTTTACGAATGGTTTTACGTCTTTCGAACTCTAAAACTTTTGTTTTTTTGTATCTTTTAAGAAAGCTCTGAAATTTCTGACGTTTTAGATTTGTTTTTCTTAAGTGATTTCAGGGATAATGTTTGAAGCTGCTTCATTTAAATTCGAAGCTGAATAAGTATTACCTGCTTGCTTCTTAATATTTGGAGATTCCCTATAATAATGATGGCCAGATGTCTAGGATCTTAATATTAGTTATTGAATTTTTATTATTTATATGATATGTTACTCCTTAAATTATCAATAATAAAGACGTAAAATTTGAAATCAACTTAATACTGAAACTGCTTTTTTAGTTAATGAATGTTAATTTAATGAACACCAAGTATGATATATAATAAATATTAGAAGTTTATTGAAATTATTGAAATTCTTTGAATTTTTCCGATCTAGAACATAGTTACTCTCACTATTTTGAGGTAAGATTATAAAATTAGCCTCGCGACGGAAAACTATCGATTTTATTCTATTGATTAGTTTATATCTCATGAATATCCAAGGAAGAGTGCTCGTTCTCTCGCTTGAAAGTAAATACTGTGATAGATCGTTAATTAAATTATAACAATCAAACATTTGTTCTAATAGAGGATAAAAGTAAATGAAGTTTAATATTTTAATACTATCCTTTATAAAAAAATTTGACACTATTTTTCTGCTCTTAGGAAGCCTTTAAATTAAATTTGTCCATATATAAAATTAATTTATTTTTATATAATATTTTAATGGGATCTTAGAATTTAGCTTTTGTTACTTTAGCTTTGTGCATGATTCCCTTAAGTTTTGTCAGTACCTCTTCTTGATGTAAAAGCGTACTAGCTATATTCATCGCCAATTAAATGATTAAGTCGACTACTAATTCCTCCTGCCATTGGTAATCCATCACCATTTAGTAATTCGTTATAACCTAGGAAACCATAGTTTCCATTAGAACTGCTATAAATGCCGTTTTCATCCTTATTCGCCATATTTCTTTATGAAATTGAATTTTACTAATCAAAGTAACCAGCATTATTGTTTTAGAATGAGCCAAAATTTTTATTAATTTTCATTATATCATTCAAATTTGAAGTAGCTCTCTTGTTCATATTTTGAGGGGAGATCATTCCTGGATGTCTTCCTCCTCTTTAGTTAAATGGATTTTATGGCGGCTTTTGTTATCTTTTCTACTGATTTAATGAACTATTAATTTTATTTTGATCCCTAGATGACTTAAATCTTGAGTGAGATCCTATGTTATTTGCCATAATATCATCAGCCCCTATTGTTTCACTTTTTCTTAACGGATACAAATTTCGTTATCCATTTAGTTACAACTAGTTGTTATTTTTATTGAAATTTTTTATGTTGTAATCAAAGGTACTGAAATTTTCATGGTCTCCATATAGTTTTTGAACGACACTTGAGTTTGAGTGATATTTACTGGAGGTATAATTGTCCCCATAGCTTCCATTTTTATCTGACATTTATACCACTTCTATATTTAATTTTGGCCTGTTCCTCTTGGTGGATGACACAACTGAATCATATAAATTTTGTAAAAAACACAATAACATAAAAAGTTCAATATAACCCTGAAATTCAAATAATTTTTAAGTAATGTTCGATTGGAGTTTTTATTGCTTCACTAAGATTTTTGACAGTATGTTCCTCGACAATATCATTGTTTGACAAGGATTTATTTTTCATTAATTTGGCTCGCGGAGGAGTCTATTTCGGAAAGTTATTCATTTTTTAATCTTAATTAATATAATTTAAATCATCTCAATTAATAACAAATTTCATAATAATAAAACAAGTTCGAATTCCTTTGGACTAATTAAAATTAATCTAACAATTCTAAATTATAGTAGGTTCTTGAATTAAATAAATTTTAAATATGATTAAGGTAAGTTAAAAATTTCATGAGTAAGTAATGTTATCTTTAATTAATTTATTATTTTATCAATTTATTTCTATATTTATAGATAAAAAACACATAAATAATAAACTTTTTTTAAAAGAAAAAGAATCTTAAAGCAAAAGTTGTAATTGATTCATAGCAAAATCATTATAACGTGTCATTATTTTTTATGTAATTATTTATATATAATTATAGCTAGATTCAGTGCAAGTAGGCATAACCTAAATAGCAAAAACAACCGCAGTAATCCAAAAGACTCTGCTCTCTGAATAGAAAAAGAAAGCTCGTCCAAACAACTTGAAGCTGGAAAATGGTCTATAGCATCATGCTCCTAACTCCGCAGCTAAATATAACTCAAATAGTAATAAAAATTAGTTGAATAAGAATGTTAATGAAGAGGGAGTGGACAACGCAAGCAATAGAGATACTGAAGGAAATAAGGCATCTCATTCCTCTAAAAATGCAAATTAAAAGCCTAATTTATTTAGCGAAAAGTCTCAATCGAATCTAAATCAACATCACCAAAATAATCATTAATAGTTCAATATATAAACTACACCAACTTAAATTCAAACTACCACAAGCATTCCAACTATATTGTATATTTTTTTGTTTACTACTTTGAAAGGGAAATTAGATTTCTTTGGCAGCAATGGCAAGGATTACGGGTCAATATTAATGACCTAGAGTCAAAGCAGTGGTGTCTCTACTCATACTCCTGGGTCAGCTACTTATGAAA
The DNA here is from genome assembly GCA_000711775.1 of Oxytricha trifallax. Taxonomy (NCBI): domain Eukaryota; phylum Ciliophora; class Spirotrichea; order Sporadotrichida; family Oxytrichidae; genus Oxytricha; species Oxytricha trifallax. Next base: position 22,414 of record ARYC01005747.1, on the reverse strand, counting down.
AAAGTAAAAATACTTTGTAAAGTTCTTCAACAAAAAGTTCAAACACGACTAAGGCTACATTTAAAAAGAAACTTGCATAGTAGCTTGATTCAGCTACTATAGTCAGTAGGAATGATAACCCAAAAATAACAAGTAGTTTATATTTAAAATTATTTTCTTAGTAGCTAAGGAGCATAGAGTTCACACAGTAATGGAACAGCAAGTGGAGGAAGTGTGCTAACTCAAGGGTCACTGCACTAAAATCAAATGATCATGGGGACTGCAAGTTCAGGATCTGTGATTGTAACAACAGGAGGAAGCAGTTAAACTTCACATGGCTTCAAAACAGGCTCAAACACTACTACGAGCGCTAAGAAAATTGTAAAATGATTATTCATTTAATATCATACAAGTAAAGTTCATTTGCTAATTACATATTATATTGCTTATTTCTCTTATCTTTATAATTCCTTGAAATTATATGTATATGATTACTTGAAATAATGAAATTAAAAATAATATTATAGTTCTATGCTCGATCAGATCTACTATTTTTATGAATCAATAATGAATCCTTATTTATCTAGAGTTCTCTAAACTTCAATTTTAAACTCTTCCTTTAATGTTTGGCTATAATACCCTGCATCACTCTATATTTATTCCGTATAATCGCTTTTATTGAATATAAATTATCTCTTAAAATTTCTGTGTTCATTTGCCAGTGTATCAATTTAGAATAAGATTTTAGAGCTTAAAATCATCATGTCATCAAAGCACTTTGATAAATGGTCAAGTTGCCTATTCTCAATGAAATGCTCCAACTTGTCTTTCTATTTTTCTCTAGAAATTACTTAACGGAGAATTTTTGTGATAGAAATCTCTGCTTCGTACATCTTTTTACATCTCAACAATAGTTTAATGCAATTATTTATAGTTTCTTTTGCTTGACTTGTTTAATATTGCTCTTTAATTGCTTCGAAAGTTTTTTATAGCAGCAGTTTTTTCATTTAAGATTTGAGTGTTCTCAATGATTTATTGAAAATTTCGTGTAATTCATCTGCAGGTACTAAGTCATCTTTACTATGCTATTTCTTTTTTAAAATTGATGAATGAAACTAGACTTCAGTCTCAGTGTAAATATCGTCTTCTACCTATTTGAATTTAGTATTCAATATACTGTTTCTATCATCATCTTTATTGTAATAGTTTTATCTATGAGAAGCAAGAATGTCTTTATAAATTTAAGTATTAGCCCAATCTAATGCCTACAGATCTCTTTCTTTTCTTCTCATGCCTGAATCCTAACTATGTGGTCTTTCAGGCATTTTTTCTACTAATTTTGTCTAAGCAATAATCAACTTAGTAGTTGACTACATATTTTACCTCTTCTTTTATTTTGGAAGGATTCTCAAGTGATGCTTAAAAGGATTATGGTTAGTACTGCAGCATCTTCTGCATGGTTTAAATGGATTTGATAAAACATTTGAGAGATGTCTTTATTTCTGAAATTAACTGATCAAAGGTTTTGGGGAATGAGAACTTGTTCTTAGCTACTCTTTACTTTTCTCAATTTCCTTGCAATTGCATTCTTCAAAAACGCAGTCATAGCCTTTTTAATGAAACTATGTCTACACTTTTTCTCGTTCTTATTATTCAAGAGTTTCCCTTAATTTAGAAGCTCTGTATTTATTATAGTATGATGCAGGCACTCGCTTCATAAATTTATTTTAAGTAGTTCGAAGCATTTTGTCTTGAATAGTTTAATTTATTGAACTGAATAGAGTTAATTTTATAGCTTATTTATCATTAAAAATTTTTGGTTGTGCCACTAAAACTTAGTTCTAAATTTTAAAACTCTTATTTTAAAGTTCTTACCCTGATTTCAATTTATTAGGGCTAAGACTCTTTTTATATGATGTATTATCATTTTGGTATTGGATACTCGTATCTTGGTCATCGAAATCCTAGTATCTTGAATTTCTTAATTTTCTTTAATAAAGTTTGCTGCTTGGCTGAGTGTTTATGATGCTTACATCATCTCTAATTTATATTGATGTTTTATTTGCTTTTTCTCTTAGATTTTACTTTACGTTTTAAATAACATCTGTGAATGTTTTATCTTAACCAGGGCTTTTCAATTAATATTATAATATAAAAGTTAATTAGTTAGACCTTTGATTATTAAGCTAATTGAAATTGTTAAAACTCGTAGATCTCATTTAAGTATAATCATTGCTATTTTATACAGATTCTTTTGACTCGGCTAGAATCAAAACCCCAAAACCCCTTAGTGAGGTTTATAAGTGCTTTGATTTGTAGGGTATAGTTGGGGTCTTATTGGGGTTAGTAGAGAAATTAGGCCTATTTACAAAATGAGAAATAGAAATTAGCGAAATTTAGGGTCGATTTATGATGAGAAATATTTAGATTTACTGCTTCAGCTTAGGTATGGTACTAGTATTAATATAGATTAAGTCAAACCAGTATTGAATTATGCAGCTATTGCAAAGCTCTTACACAAGAGTGCCTCTACTGTTAGGTATCTCTGCATGTTAGCTGTTTAGCCTTTTAATTCTGGTCCTTGAAAGCATCCTGCTAGAAAATAAAAGTTCTCACAGCATCATATTGAATACCTCTGTGACTCTAAGACTTTAAAGTATTGGGCATACTTTCCTCTAGACTAGCGAGCTTTTATGTTTCATCGCAAGTTTCCTGATATGCGCATCTCTCCTTAGACTATAGCCAACATTTATAGAAGAAATGGTATTACTTTCAAGACTGTCGACAGAGTGAAGAGAGTGATTGATTTTACAGTGCCATTTTATAGTAATAATTTAAACTATATATATGATTAAATTCAGAGAGCTATTGATAATAACATCAAGTTCCTACATGCAGATGAAGCTGTGTTTACTTTCAACACTTTTATTAATAAGTCATGGTATAAGAAGTATGATAATATAGAAGTCTATGATTAAAAAGTGAAGGTAGTCACCCATGCAATTTTAGCTGGTATAAGTGAAGATTCAGGCTTAGAGAGTTAGGCTATGGGGAAGCATCCTCCCCCCCCCTAATGTATACTTTTTATTTTGTAGTCTGATAGAGTTTTTGACGCTGATTAATAGTAGCTTATAAACTTGGGGTGTGCGAGCAATAGTTTTTTAGCTATGACCTCTTATAAGTCAAAAAATTATATATAAAATCATCATCAAATTGACAAAAATTTCAATTTTTCTTCAAATTTTTAATTTTCATAAAATTATCGATTTAAGTGAAAAATAAGAAATTTAACAAATTATAAGAATCTTATTTAATTATTAACAATAAAATTGAAAATAATTGTTTTTGCATTTTTTTAATAAGAGAGAATAATTTTATTTTTTATTATTGTTAATAATTAAATAAGATTTTTATAATTTGTTAAATTTCTTATTTTTCACTTAAATCGATAATTTTATGAAAATTAAAAATTTGAAGAAAAATTGAAATTTTTGTCAATTTTATGATGATTTTATATATAATTTTTTGACTTATAAGAGGTCATAGCTCAAAAACTATTGCTCGCACACCCCAAGTTTATTAGCTACTATTACTCAGCGTCAAAAACTCTATCAGACTACTAAATAAAAAGTATACATTAGGGGGGAGGATGCTTCCCCATAGCCGAGAGTTATGTGATTCACCCTCGCTCTATTAAGCGAGTGTAGTATATAGAGTTCCTACATAAGCTCAGAGAGAGTATAGCAACCAAGAGATCTTCCTGTTTGTTGATAACCTTTGAGTTCATAAGACTAAGGAGTTTAAGAAAGCTTATGACGACCTAAATATAACTCCTGTTTATAATGTTCCTTATAGTCCTTAATTTAATGGAATAGAATTCTACTGGAGTTAAATCAAGACTCACTACAAGAAGCTTCTGCTGTATCATCTTATGCATGACTTGCCTATCGATACAGTTGATTTGATTCAAAGCAGCTGTAAGAGAGTGAGCGAGATAAGACAACAGTTTGTGCGAGAGAGGGAAGAATGAATGTTTATAAATAAGTTTTAGATTTAAACGAATGAATATATTCACATATTAATTGGCCCATAAAGGGGTTTGGCTTCTCTTTCTTCTCCTCTTCTTATGGCTTGCTTGGACCCATATTTCTTTTCTTTGTGCCAGCTCCTGCATCTATGTTCATTGCTTCTGGCTTTTAGACATCTTTATAAAGTCTCTTGCTCACTTCATAAATAGTCTATGACTTTCTCTCTCTGTGAACCTTCGCATGCTCTTTCATTAGGAATATACCAGTTCCAGTTTTCTCTACAAAGTTATGAATCAAAGCTTACTAGAGAGGAATGGGTGCTTGTTAAGCTCAGCTGGCCAGGTCTCGCTTATTAGTATGCCTTGCTTCTTTTAATCTTCAGGAGAAATAGAGTAGCGTTTTTTGTGAGCTTTTTCAATGATCTCTCTGAGGTAACTCTCTCTTAAAGTGCCAAGAACTCCAAAGAAGAAGCTCCTTTCTGGAAGCTTGTTAGAGAGTTGTTTCTTGGTAGGAAGATAAATTACCAACTCTTCATCTTTCATCGCATCCTCGTAGAGATTAGTGACTGAAATCTCTGGGTAGTTTGGTATATCTATCAACTTTATTTCACTGTTTTTGAAGGCTTTCTTCTCATCGCAGAGTATAGCTTTAAGAATGAAATTTTGGTACCTTCCATCGTTGGAAGGAATAAATCCACTATAGTATATGATTAAGTATATGTCACATGCTTACCATGCTAAGTGAGGTATCGATAGAGATCTTCCTTGCTTCTAAATCTTGAGATCTTTCTTAAGCTTCAACCCTCTTCATTGCAGTACTTATAGATTCCATCCTTGTTCCTTCTCTTGTTATTGAATTTCAAATTTTAATATATAGAGTTCTGGATCCTAGTGTTAAAATCTTAGTATTAAATATGGCATCTTATAGGAGGTCAACCTGGTAAGGATACGTGGAGAAAGCTGGCAGAAGCTGTAACAAACTTCAGAGATGGAGCTCCATTTTTATCAATTTAGTTCCATTAAATTAGTACTAAATTTGTTTAAATTTGATTAGTACTGGTACTAATTTCGTTTAATTTTAATTGGTACCAATTTAATAGTACCAAAACTTAATTAGTACCTAGTTTTTAACTAATGAGGTTTTAATGGAAAAGTTCCAAAATGGTTCAAAACCTAATTGGTACCAGTACCAACCTGAATTTTTTCTCATTTGGTACCAAAATTAAAAATATTAAGCATAAAATTAGAAAATTTATAGTTATAAACTAAGTATAAATATGATGTCTAACACCTAAGAATCAACCATTGTTGTTGCAGTGCCAGCTCCTATACAAAGTTAGTATAGCCAGTGAGGTTTTTACTTATTAATAATAGAAATTTAAATTGAATTTAAACATGGCGGCTAACTTAAATCGTAAGGCAGTTTCTCTTGGAACAGGTTAATCATTGCTCAACTTTGGCTCCTCCAAGAAACCAGAAGTAATTTATATTGAAAAGGAGGTAGAGCTAAGAGCTCTAGAGTTTGAAGCTGAGGTCTTTAAAATTTAAGTTTAAAACAAGAAGTTGAGTGCTGAGATGGTAGTTTAAACATAAGTTGAATTGGTTGAGGAAGATAAGGAACAGCAACCAATAGAAAAAATTAAAACATTTTAATGTGAAGGCTGCTAAAATTTTTTCTCAACTGAGTCTAGCTTGAAGAGACACATCAAAGTGGTACACTCTGGTAGAGCTAAGATCTACTTCAAGCTTGATAAAGTAGATGGTAGATACTAATGCACTACCTGCATGAAGTCTTATACTCACTCAGCTAAAGTAAAGAGACATATGCAAAGGCATCATCTAAGCGAATTCCTGATTAAAGATGAGGAAATTTAAAAGCTTTTACCTGCTAAAAGAAAAAATAACTCTCTTGATTCACAAATAGAGCAGTAGGAGAGACTTAAGAGATAGAAGCGGTTTGAGTCAATGAACCAACCAGCAAATGGTATGTATATTGCATGCTTATAAGAGAGAGCAATGTATATACCTGCATTAAATGCAGTCGACATAAGCAGCTGTATTGAAAACTATTTGAATATTGACGTACCTAACAAGGTAAAGCTTATAGTTGTTGATGAATTCGCATACAAGGTATATCCATTCAAGTATCTCATTAAGAACGAGCAATATTAAAATGAGTTTGCAAATGAATACATAGTACTGAGAGAGGCTTAGAAAAGATAATGCAAGAACTTAGCTAAGTCGACGGAGTTATACTTGGTCATGGTTTTATTGCATTGAGACTCAAGAAGTTTGAAATGTCTCTAAGAGAGTATCTCTACCATAATAGATATCCTGATGATTTGAATGAGATACTCACAGATATGACTAAGGGTGTGAAAGAGCTCCATGATCTAGGGTATGTTCATAGAGATTTGAAGCCAGAAAATGTAATGCTAAATCTCTGCCCTTTAGAAGTTGTAGTCATAGATTTCAACAGAGCAATAAGACAAGAGATAGTGACTTTAGCTAAGGTTTTAGTCACTCCAGGATACTTCCCTATAAGAGAGAAATGGACAAATGGCTCTGTGTAATGGGATGTTTGGGCGGTAGCTGCAATTATCTTAGAGTGCGATATGGAAAGTATGTCATACTTGGAACAAAACATGAGAAATAATCAATAAGTTTGGCTGCTAAACATATTGAGCAAGATGAAATATGCAATGAAATTAAGAAGATAGTTGAGATGGTCATCGTAAAAGCTCCAGCATATTCACGATAATCATTGGATGATATACTAGAACAACACAGACTGCTAAATTCAAGAGGTATCACAAAGTTAAGCATATAAAATTTGTTTGAATTAAGTACAGTAATACTCATTAAATATTCATTCAATTCATAAAAAACATGCGTTTTCTCTACTAACCCCAATAAGACCCCAACTATACCCTACAAATCAAAGCACTTATAAACCTCACTAAGGGGTTTTGGGGTTTTGAATATGTGCCCCTATTTTATTACTCTCATATTTTTGTATATTATTCAAACTTTATTTAGGTTGAGGCCTGCTTTATTAAAATTCTTAATTTTTAGTACTTTTTTGAATTCCCAACCTATTCAACGCTAGATTATTATTCTGATTTTTCCTTGTCACTATTTGTGATTAATCAATCTAGTTTCTATTAACAAAAAATTACTGAGGTTGTTTATTATTTTACTACAATTACCCCTCCTTGAAATTATTGCTACTAAACATATCGCTTAAATTTAGCGATTCTTAATTGTAGTAGTTATAATTTTAACTAACATAATCCAAATCTTTTCTAAAACTATTGTTGAATTGCAAACTGCCTTGATCATTTAATCTATTACTGTCTTCATTAAGGGATATGTTATGATCAAAATACTGCTTTATATTTCTTACATTACTTGATTGCAATTTTTAAGCAGTTTAATTAATAAAAGTGCGATTTTATTGTTGCCTAATTTTATTTATATTCTGTAGTTTATGATTTAAGAATATATTTCGCTGTAATCTATCACTTTTCTGTGATTTTACCATTACTTGATCATTAACTTCCTACTAATTGTCTTATTTTACCACAAATACTAACTTTTAATTTATATTTGAGCTATTTTTATCAAGTAAATTCCCCATATTGAAGGTTTTAGTAAGTAACTCAAATTATTCTTTTGATATTTAATTAACAATTACTTAATTTTAGTTGTTGTTTTTGTGTGGTGATTAAATCTGGTTTTGTAATTTAGAGATATCTTATTTAATTAATGGGGATTTGTTGGTCATTTGATAATTTTGTTGTTAGTAATTATTCTGGTACTATGTTGGCTACGTTAAGTTTCTGCTTTACTCAGTACTAGATTCATGAGTACTGATAAAGTCCAGGGCTTTTGTAGATAATCTATTATCAAATATCAAGTCCCTTATGTTTCTGTTGAGCTTGTATTATTGCTAATGCTTTTAAGTGGCATTATTAGCTGATTTTGAAGTTGTGTTGCAATTCACTTGATTGAAATATTTCTAGATTTTTTGTGGGGTGTCAACGTCACTTTATTTCAAAAGAGATTCCTGCTATTTATATTGTCACTATTAATGGAGTTGGTTATTAAATTATTAGTTACTAACTCCTAGAAATTTGTTACTTTAGGGATTATTAGTGTTGTTGTAAATGATAGGCAGCATTTAATTCTAAAATTCTTAGAAAAAATATTTACAAAACAAACTTTGAATAACTTATTTTGATAATCATAGAATAATGCAGCTTTTAATTATTTTGATTACAATATTTTAAGCAAATATTTTGTTGATATTTCAGAAAAGTTGATTACTATTTACTATAATATAAAATTAATAATTAAGGAAAATATTAGTTTTTTAAGATTATACAATCTTAGGAAATATTCTTTAAGTCTTATAGTGAAGTATTACTTTACTGAAATTGTTTTCTTTAATTATTATTGAGTTATTTTCGGGAATTTAATGCACTTGGACCCTATTTATTTTATATAAAATTGTCCTTCCTCCCACTTTCAGTTCTACTTAAGTTTTGGTTATTGTTTAAGTTTTTAGTAGATCCACTTGGATTTTATAAATCATATCGAATTGACTCTTTACCACCAAGACTCATTAAATTAGTCGAAAAGTTTAGACTCTTACGCATCAATCCATTTATGATAAAATATTAATGTGAAAATTTTTTACATAATTTTTTCCATTATTGTTGATTATTTAATTAACAAGAGAAATTAAAATATATATTATATAATTGAATAACATTAAAAATGAGGTTTAAAATAGATTGAAATAATATATTCTTATCATCTTTTAAATTATTGATACTCACGATAAATTGAAAAAAATGATCTTACAGTTTATTTATAATTTGGTCGTACTTCTCCTAAATTATTTCTAGTAAATTTTAATTAATTATTTCCAAATTTAGATAATTTATATGAATACTATGCTTTCTTGACTGAAACTATGATAATTGAATTTTTTATCCAAGTCTATCTCTTATCATCTCTTGTTCTCTTGAATCTCTCAAAACAAATTATTGTTCCTATTACTTATCTATATCCTAATGCTACAGATATCGATTGTATTCATCAGGCGAGGCATCTCTATAGTTGTATGATGATCTTTGCAATAAATTATTAATATTATCTTGCTTTGTGAAAATTTATGATGCTTTCATTAATTTTTATTTATAGAGGATTATAATAATTAATCATTAACTTATGATTTTGTTTTTTATTTATTAATATTTAGATTAAATATTGATATTGTTAATTTTCAATACAAAAAATTTCTAAATAAATAATAAAGAGTAAGTCAATATTTCTACAAAGTAATTTTTTTATTAAGTCAAAATCAAGGTAACTTTATAAGTCATAAAAATAATTTATTTTTTATTTATTTTCTAGTTTTTTGTCATATGATAAGTAGTATCTTTATAATTATTTGGTGTATCCAGTTTAATACTTTAAGATTATTAAAAATTATTATTTAATATTTGACTTTTTATTAAACTAATAACATAAATGTAAAATACAATAATTCTATTTTATTTATCATATTTATGACGATTGCAATTTATAGATTACTATTTTAATATCGTTTTTTTTTAATAAAAATTTGATTGTAAATATTAATATCCTACTAGTTTACATTTAATTTGAGTTTTTTTTAAATTAAGCAATATATTTTCGAAATATTAATAAATTATATAATAAAATTTTAATGGCAGAGAACGAAGAACACGAATCACTCTTAAAATAATGTAATACTTAATTGGTGATTATGTATAGTTTCTTTCAGTTTGGGTGTTAGGTAAACGATTAATTGGCATGATATTTGTGTTTTCTTTTTATGCAGTAATGAACATGCACCTCTACGAATATATAAATATTTATATTTTGGAAGTAGCTTTTCAAAGACACTCTACTCCTGTAGCAATTGTACGATTTTTAATGAGTTTTAATCCTGAATATATAGATTTTAATAGCAGTTGGAATATACTTATTGATTAGAGACATAGTGCTGTATACTTTAATTCTATTGAAATAACCTGTTTCCCCAAAATTACTCAAGAAATAAAAAATTAACTATGAAAGAGTTAGGGATGACTATATAAAAATCAGCAAGTAAGACCTACCAGAGTAGGATATTATGGGTTTTAGACAATTTAAATCTAATTTGTCAGAGCTGTAGAATGTCTTGAGTTAGTTACCAAATGATGGGTTAACGAATGAAAATTCTAAAGTATGTAGATAATGTGACTATATAAAACCTGAAAGAACTCATCACTGTAGTACATGCGGCAATTGTATCGTTAGAATGGATCATCACTGTATTTGGATGAATAAATGCATAGCTTTGCATAATCATAGATACTTCATTTAGCTAACCTTTCATGCCTCACTCTCTAGTTTTTATACTCTACTCTGCTTTTATGATGTCTCGTTTTATCCTAAAATCTACAATGAAATCCTTGGTGACCCTTTCTTGTGGAGCATCTTGCATTTATATCTGGGAGTGTTTTTTGGAATTTACACTTTCCTTAATTTCTGGCTAATTTATAAAGACTAAACCTCAATGGAATTGATTACTCTAGTATTCAGCAAAGATAAATTCGTTCCTAAGTTTGAGAGAAAATCGTTCAATGCAAATATGCTTATGATATTTGGAACTTCAAACATATTTAAAGCTTTGTTTTACCCGCAGCTTAACCTTCTCCCAATAAATGGACTAGAATATGAATATGAAAGAATGTAACATAGATGTAGTAATTTAAGAGAGAATAATGATTTTTGGCAATTCAATGAATGATAATAATTAAATCTTAATTAAACTTTAATAAAATATCAATTAAATTTCTTATCACCTTTAATCAATGTTCTGACAGTTTTACCAAGTGTACTTTAGACTAGTTTCTTTCCATGTTTATCCTATAATTATTACTCCTCAATCACAGTCTCTAGTATCTTACTTTTCTAAGTAATTACATTCAAATTTTACTATTCATTTTTATTTGCTAATTAAAGTTGCTTCTCTAATAATTATACCTCGTATTGAGCTTGTTCTCTTTTTTATGTTAATAATGCTATTTTTAATTCTTGTTCAGCTAAATTATCACAATCCTACTACACTTATTTTTTAATGATTTCAATCTTTTAAAGAATTTGTTAACTTAACAAATCCTTGTCATGCTCTTCTTATTATATTGATGCATTGATATTCTTGTATTTTTGTACTTTTTACTTGTATAAACTAATTTCATTTTGAATTAATTTGTTTTAATTTTTAACTTAAATATTCTTTTTTATTTAACGCTCTATTTTTTCTTAAATTCTAGACTATTACTTTAGAAATGGTTGCATATCTATATTTATATGGTAAAAAATATATTAAAATCTTCGTTTTTAATAGCAATTTGAACTCTTAAATCTTTGTTCTGCTTTAAAAGGGTATCTTTATAATTAACTTATTATGCGACTATTACTATGCTTTCATCAAGAAGATCTCTGCTTTTAACTGGTTATATCTAACATGACTATATTTTCAAATGAAATGAAGGCTTATCTTTTAGTCTTTAAATTATATTACTCTATAGTTGATATTTATTTTAGACTACTTAATTATTAGTTTAATAAAAATTCAAGTTCTATTTTTTATCCAGTTAGTTTATTTAAATTTGAGATTTGTGTTAAGATCCCGATGATGAAATAGAGTTGTGTTTATTGTGAAAGTTTTTCTTGTTTTATTCTTTATTTTTAATTTCTATTAACGCATTGATATTTTTCTCAGAATTCTAGAGAAGCTAATTGGGTGATACTGACTCTTCAATTTCAGAATCTTCATTTTCTTGTGTTTCGGTTTCTTGAATTAAGAAAAAGTTGCTTTAAATTAGAAACTAAGCCTAATTCTATTTCGATTAAAATTATTCTTTCAACTACTCAGCTAAGTTTCTTATGTTGTATCGATTTTCATAAACTTTGTGAGATTGATCTACACACTCTAATTGAAAAGGAGTTTCATATTTATGTTTTAAGCTTATCAAACTATTTTTATCACTAATAGGGCTATTCGAGATTATTTTTATTAACTATCTTGAAGTTGAGTTATGTTAATATCCTAGACTCTCTCATCCTATATCTTAGTTTGAAATTACTCTCTCATCGGTATCGTCAAATTAAGACTGTTCCTCATTAAAATTGAGTATTTAGTTCTACTATGATTACTCAGTCATCATCTATTTGGTTTAGTTTGCATTGGTTTCTGCTTAAATTGGGCTGATGCTGATTGGAGTTTTTATTTACATTTCTTGATTGTTGTTTTATTCATCCCTAGGTGTCATAAATTTGCTTTCCTATTAGTCTGTTTAGATATATTGCACGGAAAAGCCATTTTGTTATTAGCTAGAGTTCTGCAGGCTCTATCTTTTACTCTATTGATCATTACTTTATTTTGATAACATGGAAAACTCACTGAATTATTACTTGCTTTTCTGTGATAAATAATTTGTACTACGAATGTTTTCTTCTTTGAAGCCGCTTGTAATGAGATTCAGTTAACCATTGATCTTTTCTTCAAGAAAGTTATCCAGATGGTCAGTCAGATCTAATGAATTCGTGCTCGATTTACTTTTATTTGAATTCTATAGCATAATTAAAAATACAGAATTAAAATTATAATGCTTAATTATTTTATTTTATTTAAAATTACTCGCATATGGTATAGTGAAATTAATATTTCAATAAATATAAGTTAAGCAAAATTAATTTAATTAAGAATTTATATCAATAATGATAATTTCATTTAATTAACGATTTCTGAGTTCCTTTAGGAATTAAAGTAGCTGAGAAAAATCCATCCATGCCTCTATTTTTAGGATAAGTTGTAAAATGAGAACCGTTCTCGATTTCAAAACCATGTTTATCACAAAATTTAATAACTTAAAGCAAGTTTTCCTCTGGCAATACACTGCATGTGCAATATACTATTTTACCTTTCTTTGGATTTAGGAAATGTAAGCTTTCATCCAAAATAATTTCTTAGACTTTGATTGTTTCTCTCATTTTCTCAACACTAAATTTCCACTTTAAATCTGGATTTCTTCTCATAACACCAGTTCCTGTACAAGGAACATCAAGCATGACCCAATCTATAAATATGTTACATTAAATCATTCTTTACCGCATTTCTCTTTAAGCACTGATCTAAGCTTCTCCTTATCATGATGAACTTGAACATTTTATATACCAGCTCTTCTAAATCTCTATTTAGCTTGAATCAACACACTTTTTCTAATGTCGTGCATAAATATCTGACCCTTATTGTGCATAAAGGGTGCAAAACCTAGAGTCTTGCCACCAGATCCACCACAATAATCCAAAACTATATCGCCAGGTTTTGCGTCCACTCTCATTGAAAGTAGTTGAGATGCTTCATCTTATACTTCAAAGTTACCCTCCTTGAATTCTTGCATTGCGAAGAAATTTCCTTAAGGTTTTTGGATGAACCTTATACCATGAGGTGCAAATTGAGTAGGTTAGACTTTCCATCCATTCTGCTTGAATGCTCTCATTAACTAAGAGTATATTAATATACAAATAAGATAATATTTAATACCTCATCTCTAGTTGTTTTTAGAGTATTTGCTCTAACAGTAAGTAACCCTCTTTCATTTTAAACTCTGCAAATTTCTTCAGCTTCTTAGGGTCCATGAGCCTTGACTATTTCATCAAACAAATCCTTAGGAAAACTTAACCTCACATGCCTATAAGTAGAAAAATGTTATGAGATTTTCATATATTCGATTTACTTACTCAGGTAAGCCTTCATTTGTTATTTGTTCTTCAAAATCTGGAGATAAAAATGCTTTAAATCTAAACTATTAAAACTAAGAATAGTGAATGAATAATAATATTATACATAATTTTATTATATTTAGTTTACTTTCCCAAGTCATTGGTTTTTTACAAATCGCATTTAGGTAGCCCTTATACATCATCAAATTGTATACATAGTCTACTATAGACTCTCTATCAAACCCATCAACTTTCTTTTTTTCATTCAAAAAGAAGTATCTCAAGTATAAATCTATCATTTTATGTAAAAAAATTCAAATTTGATAAATATATTAAAATCTAATGGGATATTTCTGCCTGGATTATTGATATGTTCCTAATCAAAAGTATCTAAAATTCTTAATATATAAGCCTTTCTTGTTGCATTAAGAGTTGGCAAATTCATCCTTTGCTTTATTTTCATTGCATTTTTTAGCATTTTAATCAAATATTATAATATATGGATTAGATTAAATTATTTGCCAATTATCTTTAAATTTATATAATGATTTTATTATAAAATTGTAGCAATTATGATTTATTAAATTTTATAGACTTACTCTTTTTAAGTAAACTTGCAAGTCACTTTTGAATTTTTAAGAATACTTAATTTATTTTTAAACAATAATAATTACAAAATTTCAAATACTCTTAAAGTAAATAAACACTCAAAAATAATGCCATAATATATCTGAATGATGTATTTTAAAGTAATTCCTTTTAAAATGACCAGCACCATGTACAGAGGCAAAATTAACTAGATTTATCAGCAACATTATGGCTTCCTTTTTTACCTTAGACAAAGTATTAATAAATTCTGATCTTAAATTATTTGTACTTTAAAAATCATAATGAAATTTAAAGATATAGATATTTGACTTTATAAGCTGTGTAGATATCGATAGATCCTTCTCTGCCCATGGTATAATCTATGGAAGAACAAAGATCCCATGCTCCAGCTTAAGAATCAATGTGTAAATTTTGACTTAAATTATATTGATTATTATTATCATTCAAATAGTCAAGAATTGGAGCAGCGAAAACACATGGAGGAACTTACTTCAGTTTCTTAGCTGAATTTCTATATATTTTCATTAATTATTACATCGAGTGTAGTCTGTAGAAGTGAAGAACTTTTTTGAAGCTTAAAATATTTTTTTTCTTAGATAAATCAATTTTAGTAAGTCTAAAATCTGAGTTAGTATCGTAGAGTTGCATAAACTCGTTTGAGTTATAGCACTTTCCAAAAACATCATAGACATTTATATTACTAGTCAATGAATCGAAACTGTACATAAATTATTAAAGACTAATCACTCTAAACTTAAGTTTCTTTCATCGAAGTTGTAGTAAGAAAAATCGCATTAAGAGAGAGTAGCGTAAAGATCAGGACCATAGAGACCTTAGAAGTAGGCCATTTCAATAAAAGCAGGTGTGCCATCATATTTCAAGTAAAATATTAAATAAGTTTCCAACCATAAAACCCTTGAGAGCTGGATAATATATTGATTTGTTTTTATTATCTTATATATACTTATCAAGTCTCTACATAACTTTAGGTACATAAATACCAGCATATGAGTCAAAAAAAAATTTGATTATAATATCAATGGAACTTTTGGAGATTCAATATGATAAGATAGCTACCATATTATCGTCTGCAGAGTTTTCATCATTCCATTTGCATTCTTATTGATTACCACATACCGAAAATCCAACACCTGCTGGACTTTCAATGTAGAACATATTTGCCTCATTATTCCATGAGTACTTGTTTGGAGTGAATTTTTTGTTTCCATCTTAATTAGGGAGAAATTTGTGCTATATATTATCTATAAAACTTTTATTTTTTAATGCCCTATTTATCTTCTAAGGCATAATAAATGAATCCAAGCATGGATGAGCAACCTGGTCCTCCATTAAACCAAATCACAATAGGGGAATTGGTAGGTCCAGCTTTACTAAGGGCTGCCATATAATGAATTTTCTTTGAAGTGTTGTCGATTGGGACATAGCCAGAATACAAACCGAAAGATAGATCTGGCATTTAATCAAGTGACTTGACTAAATCCTCTTGTGGGTAAGCACAAGAGAGAGATACTAAACCAGCAATTGTTAAAGTTGCTAAGATTCTTCTCAACATAATAATATTTATAATAATTAAAAAGGGTCCAAAAATAAATAGCATCAAAGCGATAAAATGTTAGAGAAATTTTACATTACTGTTAATAATAAAGCATTATTTTTAGATATTCAATATCCAAATCCATAAGGCAGCAATAATAAATAGAAAGTTATAAATTTTCCCTGACCTATGAATCATTCAAATAGTTCAAAGTATTTTGTAAGCTTTGATTTGACCATCAATTTTAGTTTATTTATAAAACCGCTTAAGTCAATTAAGAATGAAGATTGGGGATTAAGAATTATAAAATTAAAATTTAATTATTATTGCAATAAATTACTAAAATTTTGGCTAATTATTATTCAAACTATTGGCTTGAATAATTGTCTCTATAAAATAAAACAATCAGGTGCGTAAATTTGTTTTTAGACTAATTATATTTAATTTACGCCAATTATAATTTAATTTTAATTTTATAATTCTTAATCCCAATCTTCATTCTTAATTGGCTAACGGGGTTTTATATACCAGCGTAAGATTCTCCTGCAATTATATTTTGTAAAACTACATGAAATATTAATACATTTACATTATTTAATTAAATGTAGAGATCATTGTACATAATTTCAGGGAACTTTTAATTAATCTTAATTTAATTCAAAATTAATTACTATAAATTAATTATTAATTATTATGCTTGGATTCTTGCAAGAACATGGACCTTATGCCTTAATTTTAATATTAATATATTATAAAGCTATCCTGAACATTCTCAAAAAGTAAAATCTAATTGCTTTATTTAGCAAATGTTGAAAACGGAGTTACAGACTGGAAATTACTGAAAATTTGTAAAGAGAGTGCTTAGAAGCTTTGTACAGATAAAGTGTTAAATATCTAAAATATTTGTAAATTAAAATGTTACACTCCCTGGGTTAAACTGGCCAGAAATTCAAATAAATTTATTATGATTTAATATTGTAATTTCATAAGTAAATTTGAGATAATCAAAAATATTATAAAATTGTAAAAATATTAAGAAATTTAAAATATAAATCTTTTCTTATCTTTAGCTTTATAATAAATATAAATTTAAATAAGCCGCTATACTTTTTTGAGTTAGATAAAGCAATTTGAATAAATTTTGTTTATGAGTTTTGCAATTAATAGTGGCATTGTAAATTTATTTTAATTTCACTAACTGTTAATAATCTAATCATTCATTCTATATGCAAATATTTTAAGCATATTTTTAGTTATTTTTATCTAATATGATTTAGATTATATCTTATATAACAGCTTTAAAGGGAAAATACAGAATGTTTGTTTACTCAGGGGACACTGATGGTGCTGTTCCAATGATTGGTACTCTTTCATGGATTAAGGAACTCAACTGGCCAATTATTGAATAATGGAGACCATACTTTTTACACAAATTATTTGTCATTAAGTTGCTGGGTACTTTGAATCTAGAGAAGGAGGATTTTCTTTTGCCAAAAAGCTTTAATAATTATTTAATGTGCTGGTCATATGGCTCCACAGTGGAAAAGATAACAAACTTATCATGCTAATTCTAATAATTTTATATATTTATTAATTATATTTTGTTCAAAGTTTATCTTCTCATTCATTAAGGGCACACCATTCTGAAAAATCATATAAAATTTAAACTCAAACAATTCTAACTTATCAATTTTAATCAAATCATTAACTACCTATATCAGTATTTATTTCATTAAATAAAATAAAGAAGATAGATTTTATTATTATTGTCTTACCTAAATTTTTAATTTAAAATCCAATTAATAATTTCAAATATAAATAAAAATAATTTTTTCAAACTATAAAATTATTAGGTAAATATATTAATTCATGATTTCATTTCTATTTATATTTTTTATTATATGGAGAAAAATATTTTCTCTTTTTAACAGTTCTTTAAATTTAGATATTGGCATATAACTATTCATTTCTAAGCATTAAATTATATTTTTGTAAATTAGTGCTGTAAGTTTTAAATATTTTAATTGTTTAAACAGCTATAAATAAATTAATGAGAGAGCAATAATGATAATAAATTATAAGCATCATTTTATTATTGATTAAATAATAAATAAATTAAATTTTAAATATCTAGTATTAAATTTAAAACTACCTAATAACTTAAATAATTAAAATTAGGGTAGTTTTTGTATATAATTAAAAGATCTTATGCTATTGGAAATTTGTGCCTGTATATTTACCAATTTAAATATGTAAAAATTTTCATGTTTAGACATGTAATATAAATAAAAAAACTTAAAATAAATTATAATTAATTTATAATATTGTTAATTATTCTTAGAGATGAAATCGATATAAATAAGTTAACAAAGAGGATTTTGTTAACATAATTATCAGTATATGTTAAAGTTATATAAATTTCTTACTATTTAAATATTAATTTTATCAAAACATATTTTATAAATAGAATTTTTTACTAATTATCAATTGAATTTTAAATCTTTAAGCTCAAATTTTAAATTATTAAGCTTATTTGTTCAGTTTAAATTTAGTTTTAATGATATTTTAAATTTTATTTATTCATACAGACTATCAATGATTTAAAATCTGTGGTGCTATATTTATTTTAATAATAATAAAATAATTAAACTATATAATATTTAATTTAAATATTTATTACTATTGTAGAAATACATTAGATATTGGAAATTAATAGATATAAAATTTAACTAGATAAAATTAGTGGCATTCAAAGTTTGACAATTTTAAAGACATTGAAAGTTTGCCATTTTAAACGATTTTTTGATCATTCTAAAAGGAATTTGAAATTAGCTCCACTCTTTAATAGGATGCGATTTATATCATTCCAAAGCAAGAATACTTGACTTTAATTAATGTCTCTGAATTCGATAAATTATACCATCACATTAAATTCGAGTCTTTTCGCTTTAGGATTGAAATAAATAGTATCCTTTAATAAAGTCCAGCTAATTTCAAATTTCCTATCGAATTAACAGAATTGTTTAATTGCCTAACTTTTAATGCCAAAAATTTGATTTATTCAATATATAATTTAAATTAATATCCCAATTTCGAATATATTTCAACAAAAATAAGTTATATAAAGAAATGGAAAAAATTGATTTTAAAAATTATAAAATTATTTTTAAATTATTAATTGACTGTACGAAAATTTTAGACTCTTTTGGTATCAAATTGCTATCTATTATCATATTATCGTCTCCACAAGAAGCTTTTGCTTAATTCATGAAGCAAGCAGAAAAGAATATAAATGCTAGAGGTTTTAATAAGGTTTATTAAAGATAAATCTTTTATATATTAGGAAACAATAGAGACTTAGATTATATAATTCATTAGATAAATGTAAAATGATTATGTGTCAAATTAAATATACAGAAATACAAATAAAACTTATAATACTTATAAACTTACAGATATATAGTCCTAAATTTAGTTAATAAAAATTATTGTTTGAAATAATTTTAAATTATTTTTTTAAAAATAAAATTAAAGAAATGATGATTTGAAATTTATTTATTAAATTTAATTTTTATTTAAACAAAATATCATGTAATTATTTTACAAATAAGCATAACTAAAAATTAATTTATTGAAGTTAATTTTATTTCAATTTAAAAATTTTCAATAAAGTAAACTATATAATCATTAAGCCTCATGATTTGCTTAACCTTCAGAGATTATCTTCTTTTAAAATGTAGATATTACTAGAAATAGGAGGAAGGTAAAAAAAGTTTAAAAGTAGAAAACACAAAAATATAGAGAATTTATCATAAAATGAAACATACTTAAAACAATTTTAATTGAATTATAATCTATGAAAAATTATGTTATATATTATTTTAGATTTATTATAATATTTATGAAGAAAATAGAGAAATCATCTAAATAATGAAAAATAATAAACTTTATTTAGCAGTAATAAAAAATATTTTAAAAGTAGTTCATAATATTTTTAAAATATTATATATAAAAATTTTGGGGAGAGGAAGTTTCCTGCACTCGAGGAAGTTCCCTGCACTTTTTTTTAATTTGTATAAAATATAATAAATTTTATATAAATTTAATAAGTTTTATATTTTTAGGACTCATTTAATATTAAGAGGATTTTGAGGTATTTTAGTTAGAGTAGTTTTTGGAGTTTAGATAACATATAATAAAACTGAATACACTTTGACATCTCAAAAAATTAAGAATTATATATAGTTGATCTATTCCAGCATAAAGATCTAAAAGTTCTTAGATAACTGTTATTTTTTAGAAAAGAGATAGTGCCTCAATTGTGATTAGAATTCATGTTAATATAGATATTGTCTAATTGAATTATAAATTAAGTATTATTATAAAAAAGAAATACGTCCAGAAGTTCGTTGATACTTGTTAAAAAGATAAATTTATTGAAAAATTTAAAAAGTACAGGAAACTTCCCTAAATACTTTTTCTAAATCATAAACCAGTGCAGGAAACTTCCTCCCCCCAAAATTCTACTATAAGTCTGGTTATTTTACAAAATTTTGACATAAAGCTTAAAAATTTTATTGCAATAAATCAAATATTAAAAAATATTGCTAATAAAGGACTCATTTTTTTTCTATTGAGAAATAAATAAATGAAATTCTTTTTAATAAGTTCTATATTTAATTACATTTAAAATAACAAAAATGTTCCTCAATAAAAAAATTAAATTGAGTCCTTTATTAGCAAGATTTATTGCAATAAAATTTCTAAGCTTTATGTCAAAATTTTGTAAAAAACCTGACTTAATGATGGGATATTAATTTTTTGGCTTTGCTGATATAAAATTACGGAGGTAAGTTTTTTGCCCCATATATAAAAATATAAAATTTTAATAAATTTCTAAAAATTTTAGTCATAAATTATGCTATAATAATTCATATTTTAATATTAAGTATTTATTTTTATCATGATAAAAATTTCCAATACTTTATTGAATTTAAATATATTATTAATTGAAATAATTAGCTCAAAATATTTACAATATTTAGAAACAATAGATAAATAAAAACCTTGAAATTATATCAAAAATTTTGTAATATAGTGTTAATGTACAATTATAAAAATCTGAGAAAAATTTGTGATTGCATAAATATAATGAAAATTTATTCTTTATTAAAAAACTAGTAAATGGATAATAAAAAAGAGCGATTGTAAAAAATAGTTTGCCTGCTTCGTTATTGAAGTACTGATTATCTTCCTAATAATAAAATATTTGCCACTATTTAATAACTTTCTGAATGTCTTGGAGTAAAAAAAGTAGATTCAGAAAATTGTGGAATAGTTAAAAAATGAAAAATTATTTCGCACTTGTAGAAATAATAATAGAGTCCATCTAACATCAGAACACATAAACTATTTGATATCAAGCTAGACTCTTTAAGATTAGATACGCTATCACTGAAGCAACGAGCTATTGTTTTTCACCGTTAATTTCCTGATGTTAAAATTTCATATACTGCACTAAGAAACTTATATAAGAAGAATGGTATAAAGTATAAAGCCTGTAGTAGTGACTATAACCTAACAATCCACAAACAAAATTTAATTAAAGTAGATTTGCAAAGAGTGAACTCCAAACTTTGTGAAATAAAAAATGGAAGTTAAAATATTGTATACTTAGATGAAACGATATTCAAGGCTCATTCAACTACATGGAAAGCATGGGCTCCAAAAAGTCATAACTTAGTTTTAAAAAAATAGGGGATAACTCTGGATACTCTAGCAGCTTTAGTTAAAATAAGCCCTAAAAATGGACTTGAAGCTTTTCGTATTGTAAAGAAATCAATTAAAATTTAAGATCTTATTCTTGTCTTAGAAGATCTCGAACATAACTATTAAGAAAAACAGCTAACAATATTTCTGGACAATTTAAGAGCACACCATTCAATATTATTTAAAGAGGCAGTTGAAAATAAGGGCTGGAAACTTTTATTTAATGGTCCATATTCTTCGAAATTTAATTGTATCGAAAATTTATTTTCCAGGGTAAAACATGAATACAGAAAGTTACTAATCAGTTAGGAGTTTAAGTTAAGCAACGCAAAGAATTTACATGCTGTAACATCATCAATAAGGTCGATAAGATAATAAGATTGCATGAATAGTGAAAGACACTGTCTTAGTTTGTTAAAGCAAAATATCTGAAATTTATTAAAGCTTAATTTTGTTAATACATAAATTATATTTCTAATTAAAATATTTATGTCATTAGTTATAATGCATATGTTTTGAAGGAGGAATATTCATCATCATATTTTCATCATGGGGAGATTTAAATTTTTAAGCATGATTTTAAAAAATTTGTTCTACTTTTTCAAGAGTTGTAGATATTTCAAATTTTCTCCTTTTTTTCTGTTACTTTCTTCCCATTGACTTAG
>ARYC01005746.1:0-31176 GCA_000711775.1 Oxytricha trifallax | reverse complement strand
AGCTTTATCATCGCTGACTCTCTTAGCAGCACTCTTAATAAAATCTACTGTATCTATCTTCAAGTCATGCATCAAGTGATAGAGTAGGAGTTTCTTGTAGTAGACTTTCAATAACCCCCAATATAATTCAATTCCATTGAACTAAGGACTGTAGGGAACATTAAATACAGGTGTTATGTGTAGCCGTTCATATTCCTTCCTTGTGTCTTTAGTTTTATGGACAGATAAGTTATCTACAAACAGAATAATCTCTTAGTCGGCGTACTTATCTCTGAGTTATTGCAATAACTTTATGTATTATTCGGTCTTTATAGAACGAGGGTGAATAACATAAGTCTCGAGGCCACTATCTTCACTTATTCCACCAAGTATAGCATGAGTTTACACCTTAACTTTTTAGTCATAACTTCTATATTACTATACCTCTTGTACAAAGACCTTGATATGAAGGTATTAAACGTGAATACTGCCTCATTAGCGTGTATGAACTTAATGTTATTAGTAATAGCCCTCTGCATTTAATCGAATATATATTTTAAATTATCCTTATAAAATGAAACATTAAAATCAATCACTCTCTTTATGCGATTGACTGTCTTGTAAGATATTCCGTTCTTTTTATATATGTTAGCTATCGATTAAGCAGAGATATGAAGCTCAGGAAATTGGCGATGAAACATCACAGCTCTCTAGGCCAGAGAGAAGTGAGCCCAGTATTAAAGAGTCTTATCATTAATAAGATAATCGATATGATGCTGCTAAAATTTAAGAGGTCTTTTAGGCTTAGAATTAAGTTGCTATTTCTTTAAATTCAATGCTAATAGACAGTGAGACCTCACAGTTGCAGGAGATTTATGGAGCAGTCTTGCTATAGATGTGTAATTAAGGATAGGTTTGAGTTGATCACTATAATCATCGCACCCATAACGCAACTTAAACAATAAATCTATATACTCAATGTCATAAACTGACCCCAAACCTCGCATATACTCACTTAAATTACTAACATTTAAACATTAAACCCCTACATAAACCCTATTAAAACCCTAATAAAGTATGCCCTAATAGTCTACTTTTATCAATCAAAAACTTAATCAAACTACTGAAAGGGTTTTGGGGTTTTGAATGATAAAGTTCAGAAGTATAATGTTTAAGAACAGCACTCCAACTAGCCATATAATCCAAGCAAAAATAGTACTTGCACTATTAAGTGAATTGTAATTATCAACTTAAAAGTCTCCCATTGAAGTTCTGAAAGACATTATAAAGTATCCCATCAAATTGATACCTTTGTACTCTTCTGGAGTCTCTCCTGGTTTAGAGAGCAGCAAAGTGAAGATCATTGCGTAAAGGACCACGACTAAAGTATACAATGCAATAAAATACTTTAGATCAAAGAACACTGCTTCAATCATAGAGACTAAGAAACTGAATCCTTTATACAAAATAATAATCATTAAAATCATAAATGAATTTTCTATTTTTTTCTTTTAAACGAAAATCTGCATTATGTTAATAATTAATTTATCAAATCCTAATATACTAACCATATTTCTTAAGGATAGAAATATTTTATTTAATTTTGATAGTAAAAAATAAATCTAAATCAGAAACAGAAATAATTTCAAATTTAACTCAATTTGAAACTAAATGAAAGATCAAAAGCAAATTTTGGTTTTAAATTTGGATTTACTTATAAAAATGAATTTTTGATATATACAATCTCAGATAAGCAATTAATTTGATGAAACTTAATACGAGCACTATGGAGTAAAGAATTCGAATATATTATGGTTCATTTTATGATAGATCTAGAATTAAATCTAATTAATTAAGACAGATTTTTAAGAATATATAATCGAATTTCTAATTGTTATTTAGGAAGAATAAAAATAATTTTAATATAATTGTTTCTAAAATTAAAGGGTAAATTTATTATTTCTTAAAATACACTTAAAAGTAAAATAAAAAAATATTTTAGAGGATTGAATATTAAAATTATAATCAAAACTCTGAATTTGCTATACTTTTGCACAATTTTAAAAATAATACTGAAAGATTACTCAAGCAAATACATCAATATTAATTATCTAAAAGTATAGAATAAAAATTGATCACATGGATAAGCATAAGGAGAAAGTAATTAAAAAAAGAATTGGGAAGATAGTATAATTTTAATTTATTTTTTAAAAAAATCACATTTTTCTACATAAAGGGCCAAGCTTTTTATAATATGGAAAATCCTGAACTCCTTTTATAAATTATATTATTTTCACAATTATTTTTTTAATGCCCTTTAATTATTCACTGATATATCTTAAACATATCTTTTATTCTAGATTATACTGTTATATACTATTAGAAATACTTATTTAAAATCTTAATCTTTAATATTATTAAAATTTAGTAATAAAAGAGTTTTATAATCGAAGTTGTCATATATACGATTATTATAGCAAAATCACCATAATTAAAGAATTCACTGAAGTAGCTGAAGAATCCTTGCAAAATCATACTTTTTATCTCATAATAAGTCAAGAATATTAAGTATGTCCAGCAAACAGATTTTACAATGACCTGCTATACTCTAGGTTCATTAATCCAGTCTTTAATTAAATCAAAAAAAAATATTATTAATCTATTTTCTTGATTAATTATAATAAATAGTCTTCAAGGTTAATATTACTTTGGATTGGTTCGTCTATGCCTTGTTTTATTATTTCTGCTTTAAAATTTACTTTTGACATATTTTTTGTAAAAATTTTTTAAATAGCAAACCAATTAATTAATTAATTGATTGTTCTTATGCCAAATTAATAAGTTGAGCAATTACATCAGCATCATGATCTCTATAAATTACAAAGTAGTAAATGTCAAATACCACAAATATCAAAAAGATTAAAAACAAGAAGAGATGATTTCTAAAATAGTTCTTTGTAAATGTGTCCCATTTATAATCAATAACTGCCTAAATTAAGTCAGTTTCGTATATATCAATATAAACCTTAAATAATATTTTTAAAATAGATTTTGAATAATATATAGTGAAGCACAGCCAAAAAGGAGTCTTTATAAAAAACAAGTGGACTGACATGAAAACACTTAATTGGCTTGATTGAGACTCAGTTATTAATTTCTGCAGTTTTCAATATTAACATTAGGTAAATAAATTTAATATTTATTTCCAAAATTCAAAAAATATTAAATAATGCAAATAAATCTAATTATATTATTAAATTAAAATAGTTTTCTAATTAACGGAAAGTTAATAAATTGAAACATTATAATAATTATTTTTGAGTTTTCCTAATACTTCCATTGATTGTGAGATTTTGAATGAAATTTGGATCACTTAATGACAAAGGAATATTAACAATATAATTTTCTGTAAGAATGTTTTTTATTTTATTGGGATCTTGAGAATTTTAAAAGGGGAATTTTCTTGTCCCAAAATTATAATTTATCGTATATACCAAAAATAATAGAAAAAACATTGTTAATCTCCCCTCCCTATATTGAACAAATTGTTTTAAATAAATTTTTTTCAAGGTTTATAACTATCCCTTGTGTTAATAAATACAACTTAAATTTTTAATGCTTTTTAAATAATAAATCAATGTGATTTTCTTTAAAATATTTTAATCTTTATCGATATACTAGAGCTAATGAATGTTTAATTAAATGTAGTTTTTTAATAGATGATGATAAAGATTTTTAAAACATGATAAAAGTGGCTTCTTTTTATATAAGAGGTATAGTGAAGGACACTATTCTCATTGGACGCAGTTAATTTATGCTGGGGGGGAGGAACTTCTGCATTAATTTTCTAAGTCCATGATATCATCATATTTTCTTTAGATTTAAACAATGTTCAAGTTTTGATCAAAATTTGATGTTATAATTTCAATTTTTTAATCTGAAAATGGTTGCTTACATTTTTTTAAAAATTATTTTTTGCATAAATTCCATTTATAAATTACTGATATTGATTACACTTATTATTATCTCAAATTATAAAGATATAGCTTATTTTATAATTAAACTAATTCTAGTTTGTATTAATTATTTAAATTCTGTTGCTTACTCTGAGCTGATACATAGCAGAGATTGCTTTCTAAATACTCTCTTAGATTTATTTTCATGTCAAGAAGCGAATTTATATTTCGGTCTATTACGAAGTTAAACGTATGGTGATCCTAGTGCTTTATATAGATCGATAGATACAGTTTAATACTCTAAATATCCCTGATTTAAATAGCTTTATCGAAAGCAGTATCATTGGTGAGAAATTTAAATTTTTCAATTGAAATAATTGAACTTCTTAAATAAATTTGATAATTAAAATATTTTTAATAAATAATAGTCCTAATATTAAATGAGGAGATTTGATTGCTAAAGCACAATTTATTTGAGCAAATTAAATTTTTAAACTAAATGAGAATAAAAAGCATTTGAATTTGATAAATATTACGATCTTAGGCTTATAATTATAGTATTTAAAAAAATAGCTGGGCTTCACAGGTATTATAATTTCATCGTAAAGCATAGAATAGTGGAACACTAATTTTAAAGTGAAACATATGATTTGGAAAAGTAAATTAAATTAATATAAAAAAATTAAAAATCGTGGCAGTTAATTTCTCGAAACCTAGACAATATAGGCTCTTTTTATAAAGAATTCATAATAACCAGGACTCTAACTATACTTTATTATTTTATCTCACTGTGGAAGAGAGATAAATCGAGGATTTTTGTTGAATAATTTAGTTCATTTTAATACCAAAATTTTCGATTTTTTAATCTCGCTTCCACTGTTAATAAATAATAAAATATAGCAACGTCTAGTTCATTTTGAATTCTCTATCGATAAAGTTTCATATTGTCTAGGTTTAGAGAAAATTAACTCCCACGTTTAATTTTTATTTTATTAATTATTATTTCCATTTCCAAATCTAATGTATTCCTACAATATTATAGTATAGATATTTTTATGACTTGGTAATAAGCCTTAAATTTTGTCGCAGTAACTGCTGAACAATAACTAAATACTTAAATCAAAAGAATAAATATAAAACTATTAATAATTACTTCTAATTTTAATTTATTTATCTTTAAACTTCAGCATTCAAAACTCCAAAACCCTTTCTCTAGTTTGATTGAATTTTGAATGATAATATTAGAATATTAAGGTATACTTTTTAAGGGTTATAATAGGAATTAAATAAGGGTTATGGTTTTAATATATAAATAAATCTTGATATTATATACGAAGTTTAGATAAGTATCTGAAATTGGATGTTTAAATCTGCTGTTTAAGTTTAATGTAGTGATTATAGGGAATAACTGAATAACTCAAACCAATTTTAAATTACACTTCTATAGCAAAGCTGCGCAAAAGAAGGGAGAGTGAATGTATATAAATAAGATTAAGACTTATTTTATGAATATAATAGTCACATTTATAATTCTTTCGTAGGGATCTTATTCTTTTATTCCTCTAGAGGTTTTATTCCCATAACTTTCTTCTCCAACTACCAATTTCAGCATCAATGTTCATTTACTCTGGTGACTGAAAATTTGAATAAAGTCTCTTGACAACTTCATACTTAGTCTGCGAATTTTGATCTCTGAAAAGCTTGTTCTATTCAAAACCCCAAAACCCTTTCAGTAGTTTGATTGTGTTTTTGATTGATAAAAGTAGACTATTAACGCATACTTTATTAGGGTTTTTGAAGGGGTTTAATGTTTAAATATTAAGAATTTAAGTGAGTTTATAAAGCCAATTATTTAAATATTTCACACAAACATAATCTTAGAGTCATGCGGCAGTTCTCTGAATTATATCTTTCCTAGTTGAGGTTTGATTGTATCTAGCGTTACTTCGTATTCATTGCTTGGTTTGATTATTGTAGAGTATGCATGCTATCTAAGGCCTCCATTGATTTTATTTTTATCGAAAATATTGCTTGATTCTTTACTTAGAATCTCTCTCATTCTTACAGCTAAAGTAATCGTTCCTTTGCATATCTCTCTATTTTTATTGCTGCAAATGCACATATATCTCACGCTATATCTCGATCTCTCCAATCTTCTCTCTCGGGAAAATATCCAGGAGTGCCTCTTATATTTCCTAGTGCAGAGGCTTCCACTCTTTAAGCTTTGTTGAAATCAATAACATAAAACTATTATATTCTTGATGAAGATAAAAAAAACCCAAAACTTTTTCAGTAGTTTGATTAAGTTTTTGATTTATAAAAGTAGACTATTAACGCATACTTTATTAGGGTTTTATTAAGGTTTATGTAGGGGTTTAATGTTTAAATATAATTAATTTATGTGAGTTATGCGAGGTATGGTCAGTTTATGACAGTGAGTATATAGATATACTATTTAAATTGGGATATGGTTGTAATAGCTATGGTGATCAACTCAGACCTATTCTTAATTACACATCTATAGCAAGGCTACTCCATAAATCTCCAGCTACTGTGAGGTCTCTCTGTCTATTAGCATTGAATTTAAAGAGATAGCAACTTAATTCTAAC
Organism: Oxytricha trifallax; assembly: GCA_000711775.1. Classification (NCBI taxonomy): domain Eukaryota; phylum Ciliophora; class Spirotrichea; order Sporadotrichida; family Oxytrichidae; genus Oxytricha; species Oxytricha trifallax. The sequence continues at coordinate 24,631 of ARYC01005746.1, read as the reverse complement.
CGTAAGAAATCCTTATAATTTTAGCAGCATCATATCGATTATCTTATTAATGATAAGACTCTTAGATACTGGGCTCACTTCTCTCTGGCATAGAGAGCTGTGATGTTTCATCGCCAATTTCCTGAGTTTCACATCTCTGCTTAATCTATAGGGAACATATATAAAAAGAATGGAATATCTTACAAGACAGTCAATTGCATTAAGAGAGTGATTGACTTTAATGTTCCATTTTATAAGGGTAATTTATATTATATATTAAATTAAATGCAGAGGGCTTAAGAGCATTATATAAAGTTCATACACACTAATGAGGCAGTATTTACATTCAATACTTTCATTTCAAGGTCTTGGTACAAGAGGTACAGCAACATAGAAGTTTATAATTAAAAGGTTATGGTTTAAACTCTTGCTATTCTTGGTGGAATCAGTGAAGATAATGGCCTCGAGACTTATGCTATCCACCCTCGCTCAATAAAGACCGAATAATACATAAAGTTCAGGGGGGGAAGTTTCCTGCCCCATACATAAAAATAAATAAAACTTATAAATTTTTCAAAATCATTAACTTCAATTAAGATTTAATTATTTATAATCTATAATAAAATGTCATTTCTACCTTGATAATGAATTCAAATTTTAATAAAATTTATATTAATTATTAATAAAAAACAATTATTTTAGCATTTTTTTTTAATTTATAATTTAATCAAAATTAATAATCTACTATGAATAATCATTAAAAGTTGTTTAGTAAATGTTAAATGTAATTGAAATTAAAATTTATATGTTTTAATATTTTTATTGCCAAAAAATTAAAAATTCAATATTTGGGGTAGGAAACTTTCAAGGGGAAGGATGCTTTCCCCCTAGAGTTCTTGTTATAACTCAGATAAAAGTACGCCGACTAAAAGATTATTTTGTTTGTTGATAACTTGTCAGTTAATAAAACTAAAGACTCAAGGAAGCAATATGAAAGGCTAAATATAACACCTGTATTTAATGTTCCTTACAGCCCTTAGTTCAATGGAATTGAATTATATTGGGGGTTATTGAAAGGTCACTACAAGAAATTGCTGCTCTACCATCTGATGCACCAGTTAAAGATAGATAAAGTAGATTTTATTAAGAGTGCTGCTAAGAGAGTCAGCGATGATAAAGCTAAAGTGTGCGCAAGAGAAGGGAGATTTTGTGTATATAAATAAGTTTTAGATTAAACGAATGAATAAGTTCACATATTAAATTTGGCCGTAAAGGGATTCGGCTTATCTTTCTTTTTCTTCCTCTTAAGGCTTGCTTGGCCCTATGTTTCTTCTCTTAGTGCCAGCTCCTGAATCTATGTTCATCTCGTCTTGGCTTTTATAAATCTTTGAAGAGTCTCTTACTCAATTCATGTTTTACTTGAGACTTTCTCTCTCTGTTTAATTTGCTGCGCTCTTTCATCAAGTATATAGCAGTACCAGGTTTTTTTATAAAGTTAGAAGGCTAAGCTTACTTGAGATGAAAAGATGCTTTTGAAGTTCCTAGAGCCAGGTCTCGCTGATTTTAATACCTTGCTTCTCTTTTTCTTCAGGAGAGATGCTGTAGCGTTTCTTATGAGCTTCTTAAATAACTTCATTTAAGTACTCAGGTTTCAGAGTTGCAAGAACACCAAAGAAGAAGTTTCTCTCTGGCAACTTATTAGAGAGCTGTAGCTTTGATGGAAGGTAGAGAGCAACGTCTGGATCACTCATAGCATCGTCATATAGGTTTGTCACTGAAATTTCAGGGTAGTTAGGTATCTCTATCATCCTAATTTCATTAGACTTAAAAGCTTTTTTGTCTTCACTCAGTAAGGTTTTTAAGAATGAGATTTTTGTTCCTTCCTGGGTTGGCAAGAACAATCCAACAATAATGGATTTATTAATCTTGCTTAAGAACTTACCTTGCTATTCCAAATATCTATAAAGGTCCTCTTTACTTCGAAATTTTCCTATTAAATCTTGAGATTAAATTCTCTTCATTGCATCATTCATAGACTCCATCTTGCTTCCTCTTTCTAGAAATGTTAATGAAATTTAAAATTATGGATATCCATTCTAAGTTTATTAAAATCTTACTACTAAATAGGGAGGACCTACTGGAGGTCAACCTTAAAAAGATATACGGAGAAGCATTGAAAAACTTGCTTCAAGTTTCACAGATTGATTTCCATTTTATTCAATCTATCTCCATTAAATTGCTACATATAATGTTTAATTATTTTAGGAGGTCCTCCAAATTAAGTTCAAACTTTATTAGGAGTTAAATTTTAAGGTTAAAACTTAATTAGGAGCATATTAAATTAAAAAATGTTTAATAACTTTACCTCCAAATTAAGTTCAAACTTGATTTGGAGGACCTCCTAGAGAAACAAAACTTCATTAGGAGTATTTTAATTTACTAAAATGTTTAAAATTCTCATAAAAATTGTCAACTTAGAGTCTTTTATGGTTAGTTAATTTTCTTACCTTTCAGCAAAGAAATCACCAGAGTGTCTTATTCTCTACTATTATAGTATACCTAGGCGAATTTTATCATTATTATAATAAAATATATCAGCAAACTAAAATTAGCGATAACTTGTTAAGAAGAGCAGCATTACTTGGATCAAGCCAATAAAAGTTATCATTCCATTAACAAAAGAAAGTTGAGACCAGAGAAGGTGGTACTTAATGGGAGCCTACTTATGACAGCTTTGACTAGTCTAGCTTTGAGATTTAAATATATATTAAGTAGAAGGTCATCATAGAAGCTGTGCAAATTGAGGAGGATGTTAAACAACCCGCCATAGAACACTCAATATTAGCAGCCATAGTTGACTATTAATGCAAAGAATGTAATAAAGTATTCCTCTACAAGTCAACTTACAAGAGACACTTGAGAGATATACACAATGATATGCATGGCTATACCTCAATCATTAAAAGAAGGATGGCAAGTACGATTGCGAGTTTTGTGAGAAGCCTTATTCTCATACAAGAGATCTTAAAGCGCACTAAAAGAAAAAGCACAATCAAAGCTTAATGTTTATTCATGAACCTACAGGTAAAAGATTCCTATAAAAAGAAGGTCAAGAAATCCTTCCGAGTCTCTTAGGTTTGAGGTATAGAAGTAAGTCAAAATGAAGAAAGCTCTCAAGAACCTCCAAGTCTCATAGATCCAAAAAATTATGGTAAAAATCGAGGCTATGAAGATTCCTGTCTTGAAAATTATTGACTTAGATTCTTGTCTTGAAAGCTACCTCACTCTAGAGGATAAAATAGAGAAGAGAGTTATTACAGATGACAAATACGCTTACAAAATTAATCCTTTCAATTACTTTCTGCTGATGACAAATTTTAAATGGAATTTGGTAATAAATATTATGCTCTTTAATAATCAAAATTCAAAGATTGCAGGCATATAATTTAGCTTGATGAAATTTTACTTGGAAGAAATCATGTAGCATTTAGGCTTCCCCTCCTTGAAATGATTTACAGAGAGTTTTTATCTGACAACAGATACCAAAGGTAAATTGGCTAGATAGTACAACAGATAGTTGAGGGAATAGAAGAGCTTCACTAGTTCGGTTACGTTCATAGAGACTTAAAGCCAGAAAATATAATGATGGACTTTCAACCTCAAAGAGTCTATTCTAGATATTTCTAAAAGAATTAAGTTACAAATCTTACTTGAAATTTAAGGGTGCTTCTGCAGCTCTGACAGCCAGCTCTTACCAATCTTCATTTCATCCCCTTTCATCTATCTCATTAAGCATAAGCTGTACGAAAATGAGATTGCTAACAAATTTATACTTTTCAGAGAGGCATTGAGAAAATATTGCAATAACTTGCCTAAGGATGATGGTACAATAAGCTAGAGTTTTATTTGATTAGAAATTAAGAAAAATGAAATGTTTCTTAGAGATTATCTAAATCATTACAGATATCCAGATAATTTAAATAATTTACTGTTAAGTGTAATAAAGAGTGTCAAGTAATTGCATAACTTGAATATTTTAATAAAGATTTGAAGCCTGAAGATGTTATGACAAACCTTTGCATTTAGAAGTATTCGTTGTTGATTTCATAGATCATTAAGATAGGTGATTGAAACCTTTTGAAAGGGTATTAGGACATCTCTATATTTCTAAATCAGAGAGAATGGATTAATGACTTGGATTAGTGGGATGCGTGGGCATTCAGAATTATTATATTAGAGAGTGAAATGGATATTATATCTTTCTTTGGTACAAAAGTTTGAAAAATATTTAATCAGTTAAGCTAATTAATTATCAAGTAAAAGGATGCATGCAAGAAAAAAAAGTGTAGATGATAATAATCAGTGCTCATCTCTTATCATCTTAGATAAACTTAAAATAATATATTCAAGCCACTTGAGAAACAAAGATTCCAAATATTTTTCAAGACAAGCAAGAAAATTTATTTAATTTACTTCAACTTTCATTCATTAAAACCAATTAAATTCACATAAAACCTGCAAACCTGCGTTTCCTCTACTAATTTGTTAAGACGCCAACTATACCCAACAAATCTAATCATTAATAAACTTCATTAAGAGTTTGGGGTCATAAATTCGATGATGAAAATACAGCAAATTCAGGCTAAAAAAACTTTAAACATAGCTGTATCATAGTTCATAATATATAAATCTTGACAATTAATAATTTTTCAATTTTTTAACACTATTTTGATTTATTATAATAAACTCTATAAAATTTATCATGATATAGAATATATATTTGATATTGGTGTCCATCCTATGATAATTTACAAAAGGGTATCTAAAGCCTTCATATTAATTGAGTTTTCTCATTAAATTATAAAGAGTGTAAACGGGAACAGAGAGCTCTTCCTGAACAAATGTATCAAACAAACTCTTGCTCCCATAATATTGAAAAAGTTCTTATTGTTTCAAGTTTTCAATAAAAAGCTTTTAAGATTTTAACCCTAAATATTCTTTAAATTATTTGATATTTAATTAAATCAATAATGTTTATTAAATAAAGAGCTTTTAAGAATAAAAACTAACAATCTTTTATATCTTTTTAATAATGTTTATATATAATTTAAGAATAATGTAGATTTTATAATTCCTCATTTTAGTCAAGATTACTCGTGAAGTGCTCTAATTAACAAATCGGCTAATTTATATATTATATAATATTTTATGATCTAAAAATATAAAATAATTTTATGTGAAAATAACAAGATTTAATGACAAATTTATTCTAATAAAATAGTCAGATTATATTATCTTTCCATTTTTATTTCATTATATTAAGAATTTCTGTAAAAAATGAAAACCTTTAAAAATTTGAACTAATTTCTATTATTAATGTATTTTTACTTTTATTTATTCAATAGTACTCTGAGACCTTTTTCATTCCATAATCATAGTAAGCAATTTTAAAATTTTAGAGGTCAACTTGAATTATGAGGTTGAATGGATTGCATTTTTTGCCTATAAATTCCTCTAGAGTAAAAGAACTTAGCAACAATTATTGATTAGTAATACATTAATTCATAATTAGCTTTCCATCCTGTACTTCGATAAGATTTGTATTATATCCTTATTTTTGATATGCTTCACAATTAATGAAATTAAGTACTGCGATTAGTTCATATGAAATCTTATTCAAGAAAATGTAAAAATTATGGGTATAAACTTTATAAAGTATTAAATATATTGATGCTCTTTTCTGCTAAAATTTTAACTATTTAATAGGAAAACAAGATAACTAAATACAAATATATAAATCTTGATGTTTTCATATTAAATTAGACTAAACTCGATGTAATCAGGGGATGTTATAATTGATTACTCCCTTTAAAGAAGGTTAGATAAACTCAATCTTCTTCAATCAATGAAATTTAATAAAAGTGATGTTATGGAAAATATAAATCAAGATAAAAAAGTATTGTAGGAAGACATTCGAAATTGGGAAATTATAATTAAATAAATCATTTATAAATCAAATTAGTCGCAGTTAAAGTTGGCCAATTTAAATGATCTTGAGCTTATTTATTAGAAAATTTAAAATTAGCTGGACTTTTTTATTGCCGGTATTATTTTATCGCATTGAGTGAGCGAGATAACTCAATTTTAATGTGAGGGTACAATTTACTGAATTTAGATGCATTTAATTAAATTCGAGTTATCTCGCTCCAGGGATGCGATAAAATAGTACCGGCAATAACAAAGTCCAGCTAATTTGAAATTCTCTATCAAATAAGCCTTAGATCTTTTAAATTGGCCAACTTTAACTGGGACTAATTTGATTTATAAACGATTTATTTAATTATAATTTCCAATTTCGAATGTTTTCCTACAATAATATATATGTTTTTAAATCAATTTAATAGACAATTTTAGCTGATAATATATTCTCAATAAATAACTTTCCTATATTTATAAATGGAATATTTAAGTGAACAATTTTTAAGAGAAAATCTATTATCTATGTTAAAATCTTTTGATACTTTATTTCAAAATTTTATGCAAATATTTGAAGCTAATAAGGTTAGATAGAGAAATGAGCAAGTACTTAAATGTCTTATAATTAATCAGGTTATAAACATTAAATTTCATATGTGTAAAGTTTTCTCTAAATTCATAATTAACGATAAAATTTGATATAAAATTATATAATTTTGGATTAAAATTTATCAAAAGGTGTTTTGACCTTGCACAAGACAAATTATATAGAGAGTTTAACTGTAAGTATGGTTAAAACTAATAATCCATATTAATCAGTTATACTTATTTTTTATTATTTATCATAACTGTATAAATAATATAAAATACTAAAATAAATTGAAAAATTTTAATCCTATATTTTTAATTCATAAATCAATCAACTTATATTTTAATTAAGTTCATTAAATAATTAGGACTAAATTTTTTAAAGATGCTTTAATTTATCTTTGGCTTTCAAAGTTACTAAATTATTTTTTTTATAAATTTGTATTAAAATGTAAGTCACTATAGTTTATTAAATTAAATCAATATTTTTATAGTTTAAAGATTTTAAGAAATAAAAAATTAATACAAACAAATTATTTTTTAAAATATTCTCAATCAAACTGGTAATAACCCTAAATTTTCTATCTTCAATATTATCATGTCTTTGATTTCTTTTTTTTAGATTAAATAATAATTATATAAAATCACAAAAAATACATTATAAAGTTTATAGATTACCGTTTAATTCAAAACTATGAAGTAATAAAATAATAGTGATAAAATAATGAAATTTATATTAAAAAAATCTCTTATAATTTCGAGTCCATAGTAGTGATCAATTTTTTGAATATTTCGTTTATTCATAAAAGCTTTATAATTTCGCTCATTATCAAATAATGATTATAAAGGGTGGTAAATTACAACATCTTTGTTGGATTTTAAATTATTTTAATTCATTATTTATATGTAAAAACTTTAATTTTTTGTTTTATTTTAATGTTTTTGAAATAATTGATAAATCAAATATGTTTATAATTTAAATTAATATTTTATGCTATATAAACATTAAATTTATTAATACCATATTATTATTATTATTATTATTATTATTATTATTATTATTATTATTATTATTATTATTATTATTATTATTATTATTATTATTATTATTATTGTATAATAGCATTTTTTTAATTTTAAATAGTATAGAATACATTTGAACTTGAAAAATTAATTAAAATTAATTAAATTTATTATAATTATTGACAGTTAATTTATGGAAACTTAGACAATATAATACTTGTTTGAGAGTAAATTTAAATTAGTTTGGACTGTACTTTAAGCGGTAATTTTATGGCATTCCTGAAGCGAGAAATTGAGCTTAACTTTGAGAAATTTGTTTAATTATAAATCTTTTTGCCAAAATTAAAGTCGATTTATCTCGGTCTAGGAATGCTATAAAATAGTATTATTATTTGCAAAGTCCAACTAATTTTAAGTTCCCTCTCGAAAAAGTACCAATTGGTCTATATTTCAAGAAAAGCTATTTGCAAAATATTATTACTAATTTAATGGTATTCCTACAATCTTACAAATAATGTAACTATTTTATCCTGAAAAAATATATTTTTTTAATATTTATTAGAACAATTTAATTAATTGCTTACCTTTACTAATTTTACTACATAAGAAAGATCCTTACTGGTTTTCTTCTAGATTTTCCCATCATGAATTAAATCTTACATTTTATAAAATATAAATAATTTTTAATTTTTGTAAAGGTTTATGATATTTAATTAACCTAAATAATAAAATCATTAAAATAACAATTATGTTAATTCACTAAAATTGAGAAAAAAAATATGTTGAAATATAGAAATTAGGTATAATCAACATTTATTTATTTATGTTCTTAATTGGTAAATTCATTATAAAATTTGTATAAAATTAACTAAACATCAATTAAGAATATGATATGAATAAAATTATTTATGTTTTTTATTCTTATTAATTTAAGAGGTTTAAAATATCAATAATCATAAGAGTTACTAAATCATATTACTATAAAAATTGATTATTTTTTTAATAAAGTTAATAATTCTTAACTTATTTTTTATTAATTGTAGGATATATATTCAAAATTGGAAAATTAATTTAAATAAATCAAATATAAATCAAATTATTTGCAGTTAAAGTTATCTAATTTAAACGATATTGGGCTTATTCAATAGAGAATTTAAATTGGCTGGACTTTGTTATTGGCTGTACTATTTTATCGCATCCCTGGAATGAGATAACTTCACTTTAATTAAACACATCTAAATTCATTAAATTGTACCCTCACATTAAAGTCGAGTTATCTACCTCCAGGGATGCGATAAAAAAGTACAGCCAATAACAAAGTCCAGCCAATTTTAAATTCTCTATCGAATAAGCCCAATATCGTTTAAATTGGTCAACTTTAACTGCGACTATATTTATTTATATATGATTTATTTAATTATAATTTTCCAAATTTCGAATGTATTTACAATATTTAAATAGAACAATTTTGTACATATTGTATTATTATTATTGTTATTATTTTTATTATTATTATTATTATTCTTTTTATTCTTTTTTTATTTTTATTATTTGTTCCAACCGAGCCCCCCTCTCCCTCTCAGGCCTACAACGAGACCCCTCCTCCCCTAACTAGATCCCCCCTCCCACCCCAACAACATCCCTAATCATATGAAATTTTTTATTCTCGATGTTTGAATCATTTTCCTTCATGATATCTTGATCTCATAATATTTTTTATACATAAAATATATCATTTTTTTTAAAAAATCTTTTTTCAACAAATCAAATGCTACTCTTTATTAAATTTCTTATTTAACAACTTTCACTACGTCCGCCCATTTTTTACTTAGATGCTCCCATAGAATATTAATTAAAAGTATATCTTCATTTAATTCGAAAGTAATATAATAAAATTTATTAGCTAACATACTCACTTTATTAAATCTATATTCGAAATATGATTAATTTTTATAATATATTTTTCCAATTTTCTATAATTATAAGTATTGACATTTTTATAGAAACTAATAGTTATGGAAAAATACGTATGAAAGAATTTAAAAATAAAACCTAATTTAAGCATTTATTATTAATTAGTTTGCAAAGGCACTGATTTAAATATAAATAACTCTTGATTTATTTAAAGAAAGTAAATTCGAAATTAATAATACATGCTTAAATTAGGTTTTATTTTTAAATTCTTTCATACGTATTTTTCCATAACTATTAGTTTCTATAAAAATGTCAATACTTATAATTATAGAAAATTGGAAAAATATATTATAAAAATTAATCATATTTCGAATATAGATTTAATAAAGTGAGTATGTTAGCTAATAAATTTTATTATATTACTTTCGAATTAAATGAAGATATACTTTTAATTAATATTCTATGGGAGCATCTAAGTAAAAAATGGGCGGACGTAGTGAAAGTTGTTAAATAAGAAATTTAATAAAGAGTAGCATTTGATTTGTTGAAAAAAGATTTTTTAAAAAAAATGATATATTTTATGTATAAAAAATATTATGAGATCAAGATATCATGAAGGAAAATGATTCAAACATCGAGAATAAAAAATTTCATATGATTAGGGATGTTGTTGGGGTGGGAGGGGGGATCTAGTTAGGGTGGGAGGGGGGTCTCGGTTGGAAAAGATATGTAAAGACTAAATCAAAATAAATTGTAAGTCGAACTACAATACTTAGAGTTTATTTATTGTTGAACAGAATTATAAACAAAGCTAAAGAGAAAAAATTAAATATAAATTGGTATGAGCTAACATCAAGACTTTATCTTTTATAACTGTCTGCTCTTCTTATCATTTTGCGAGACTTCCTGAATATAACAAAATAAATAATTTCTTAACTGAACTCCATGTATAATTCACACTAGTAATATTAAGTTTAAGTCTAAAAAAAAACATTCTTTTTCAATAGAATAAAAGCATAAAATTAGGTATTATTAGAAAATAATAATAATTTCAGACGCATTACAAACTTCTTAAAAGTAGTAACGTTTTACCAACTCTTAAAAATTTTGTTAAGCGTCAATAAACTATATTAACATTTTATTATGTAATATATACTTAAAATGTGATCTTTATTATTAAATCTAAAATGCCAATTCTTTATTATATTATATTTATCTTTGTATAACTCTTACAAAATTATGAAATAGTGTGCTTATATTCTATAGTCTAAGTTATCTAATTAAAAATTTCCTTTAAATTAGACTTAATTCATTATAACTTTAACAATAAATATTTAGCAATAGAGAGTTAATTTTTTTTGCATTTTATAAATTAATTAAATTTTTTTGTCTAAACTACTAAATATGGAATATAATATGTAATGAGTTGCATTTTCTATGATATAAATCTATGACTATAAACTGAAATTAAAAAAAGAAAAAATTGCAAAAAATCTCAAAGCTTTCGATTTTGAGTTTTAAATATCAATATTATAAAGATTCTTGCCCCAAACATTTGGAAAGAATTTAAAAATCTTTTAGTGTTGAACTCCATTATATAATTAAAATAAATTTTTAAATCATTAAAATAATAGAAAAAAATCACGATATTGTAATACTAGAGTATTTTAAATTTAACATATTCAAACTTTCTTAAAAATTAGTATGTATCCACAATCAATTTTATTTATAAGGAAAAAATTAGAAAACTTAAAATATTTTAGTTTTTTAATTTTGATTTAGGTATATCTATCTTTTAAAGAAAATAAATCAATTTAAAAATAATTAAGAAATAAACATATATTATATAATAAACAGATAAATGTAAAATTAATTGTTTACAAAAATAATAACAAATTGCGATTGATATTATAATTATAATTAAATAATATTTATGTATAAATAACTTTAATAACTTTTTAATACTTGAGATAAACAAGTTTTTAGTCATTAAATTCAAGAATAATGCTGACATCTTTAAGTTCTTGTAATTTATATTCGTTATTTCTTGAAATAGTTTCCGCATTAACAAGATAAAATTTCCTCTTTTATTCTTCTAAGGTACCAATAATGAAAGTTACACAATTATTATCATATGAAGAACATAATTTTATTATATCTTTTAATCCATATTTAGACAATTCCAATGCCTAGGTTTCGATAAGTTTAAATTCAAATTCTTCATTGTTTTAAATCGAAAATGAAGGATTTATTATTAAATTATATTTATTTGAAATATCTTTTTATTTTTAGCAAACTAATATAAAAGATTTAGGTTTTTAATTTATAAAAATCAAATCATATGCATATTTATAATTACATATATTTAAAATAATCCAAAAAATATATTTATAGAATTATTGAATCATAATATTTAAGTCATTTTATGTTTAATGATTTAAAATAATTTAAATTCTACTAAATATACTTAAACAATAATGCATATTTTCTAATATTTAGTGTGTCATCACTATCAACAGAGACTGCATATTAAACATTTTACCAAATTTTGTTAAATTCTAGAGTATATAAGCAATTTAAGTCCATATGTTTTACTTTTTTATATTGATTGAATAATTTTAAATAATAAAAGATAATTTTGCCAATAAGAATTAATATTTATTATGATTATCTATGCTAAAAAATATAAAATACTTCCATTTCAAAATATAATTTCTTTAATAAACTTTAAATTATTATGATAATTAAATATAACTTATTTGCATAGTTTTACAAAAAATTCAAATATAATTAAATTATCTTAAATATTATGGGAATACATTTTTCTTAGAAAAATATATTAAATTAAATAAATTATTATTAATTATTGTGAGTTATTTATTTTTGAAATGTCTCCAAACATTATCAATATGGTACTCTCTGAATAGCGCATTAAAAATGAGACAAGGGTCGCTATTGCTAAAATAAATTTATCTCATACTTCAATGCGAAAAAAAAGTTATTTAACTTTTTTGGGAGTTAGTTCAAAATATAATAATAATAATAATAATTAACTCGCATCGAGGGCTTAAAGCCCCCCGAGCATATCATTAAAAAAGGAACTCAGTTCCTTTGGTTGTTTCTTCTCTTTTTGTTGTTTCTTCTGGGTTTCTTTGGTTGTCTTTGTTTGTTGTTAGGTTTTCTACCAGTGAATTGGTTTTATCTTCTTCTGTCTTGTCTTAGGATGGTGACAGCATCGTCACCTACGTGTTTATATTTAATGGATGATTAAACTTATAAGATTTTGACTGAGAATTTAATAAGACCAAGGGAGATAAGAGATTTAAAATTTTCTTTCATAAAGAAGATGATGTCAGTTGAGAGGTTCTTGGAGAAGTTCCAAGGAGTTTTAAATCTGATTGTGTTTGTGTTAAGCATAAGGTCTTGGTCTGTGTCGCAGTACATAATGACGTCTTAGTTGTAGGATCTAAGCTTGTCGATAGTTTTGAGGAAGGTTCTGATTTGTTTGGGAGTAACGGCGTCATTAGCTATAGTGTGTTAAGCTTTAGTGTCTCTGTCAAGGATGTCTACAATCTGTTCGAAGTAGTAAGCTATAGTATTAGCTAGTCCTTGTGTTGCTGCTTGGATTCTAAGGGAGACGATTTATTCTTTAAGCTCTAGAGCTTAGAAGAGAGTTCTGGCTGAGACTTTGGTGCCATTGTTGGCTTCTTCAACGAGGGCTCTGAATGCCATGTCAGTCATGGTTGAGTAGAAGTCTGGAAGGTCTTTGACTTTGGTTGAAGATTTGTCGTTCATTTGGGCGTCTCTTTGATCACTCATATTTAATAGTGATTAATATTTTATTATTAATTAGGAATCTTGTTTAAATTTTTCCTAATCAGAAATCTTATTAAAGGGTGATTCCTTAATAAGGGTTAGAGGTTCCTATTGAATAGGGAACTAAATTGATGACGCATTAGAGGACGTCAAGGATTATTCACCTCCTACATAGAAGGAGATGTCGGCTTCCGAGTCATAGTCTAGTGAGCTAGACTTGTCTATTGGCGCTTGGAGAATGGCGCATTGAGAAGCTAGGTATTCCTGCTCTTCCTGCATGAACTATTAGTTAAGATTCTAGAGTTCTTGATGAGTAAACTTGTTGTGGAACTATGTGAGTTCACTAGTAAGTTAGAAGTCGATTTTGGTGTTGATGGGGGAGGAAGGCTTTGGAATGAACTCCGGTGATGAGGAGTTGAGGTTTCCAAAATCAGTAGCTGGCTGTTAGGTTTTAGGGATCCATTTGTTGTTAACTTGGACTAGATAGAGTGACTGGGCTAGGAGTTCTAACCAATTAGCAATGTAGTGGTTGTTCTGATTGTGAGCTCTGATTTTGGCTTCATTTCTAAGTTTGAAGATTAGGGCTGGGTTAATCTAGGCGACTTTCTTGGCGATTTAGATAACTTTCTGGATAGTGAGATGTCCCCAATCGTTGTTCATAGACTCTGAGATGATGCTGTCGATGATGTCTTTGAGTCTTGACCCTCTGATAAGGGTTTGAATGAAGTTCTTTGTGTAGGTCGAGAAGTTGGGCATTTCACTCTTTATGTTCCTCTCAGTGAATTTATAATTTAAAACTAGTTCAAAATATCTCTTTTATTGGAATGATTCAGGGATAATATCAATAATAAAGTATAAATTGTGGAATCTACCGTAGATTCAATTTAAATTTGTATTTTAACGCACTTTGAAATTTGTAACTGGCATGATTAATATTAAGTGATTTAATTTCAATAATTTATCCCAAATCGAATGTATTCCTATAATATTATAGGAAAGTATTTTATTTGGAGTAAGTAATTAAAAATAAATAATTATAAAATCAAATTCGTGGCAGTTATCTTTGTACAGACCTAGACCAATAATACTAGTTCGATATGGAATTCAAATCAGTTTGTCTGTTCTTTTAGTGGTACTATTTTATCTCATTCCTAGAGCGAGATAAATGTACTTTAATATTGATATTAAAGTACACTTAACAAATCAACAAAAATTAAAGTCCTGTTAACTCGCCTCATGGATACGAAAAAATTGAACCGTCAATAGTAAAGTCCAGCTTATTTTTAATTCCCTATCGAACGAGTACCATTTGTCTAGGTCTGGACAAAGATAAGTACCTCGAATTTAATTTTATAGATATTTATTTTTAATTATTTACTCCAAATAAATTGTATTTTTGCAATAATTACTTTAAAAAGGATAATGCTACAAAATAATTTAGCTCATTTACATCTCTTTATTAATTTAGACTTTTAAATAAAATTTATATAAATAAAAAAAAATATCTTATTCTATCTATTTATCTTTCTATTGCATTTTTAAAATACAAAAATCAAGAGATGCAAAGAAATATAATAAATCATGGGGGGAAGTATACTAAAAAGAATGAAGTTTCCGAGCAAAGCAAATAAATATATAATTTAAATATAAATATATATTTATATATATTTATATATATATATATACTCTTTTTGAATTTTACTTTAAAGTATTCATAAAATAACTTATACTATTTGCTATAGGTAGTAAATAGCACTCTTTTAAAGTTTCAGTAAAATAATGTGGAATTTGTTTTCACATATCTAAACTTTATAAGAAAGTGAAGAAAATTAAAAAAGTAATCTAACAAAAATTTGAATATTGTTTTAGAGTTTAATAAAAGAATTGAAAGAAATATTTATAAAAATGAGATAGATACATCTAAATATCCACAAAAAAATAGGTAATATTGATAAATTTCAAGTTTGCTTAAGTCTCAATGTTGATATTTTTGTTGATTTAGTTTACAGAAAGCTTAATTACAGTGAAAAAAATTAAAAACTTAAATTTTTAAGAAAACTTACTTACAAATTTATTTATATTGACTTTTTCAAAGATAATCTTACTCTCAATTTAATCATAAGTAGTAAATAATAAATTATTATAATTATTTTTGATTCAACATAATTAAAATGCGAAAAAGCTAATATGCTACATTGCTTTAAATATTTTTTGAAAATAATTAATTAAATTATCTTTTATATAACAACTGTGAATATATTAATAATATATATTTTTTTATGGATTCATTAAATCTGTAAGCTAATAATAAAAAATTCTGTTTTTCATAAATATAATCTAATTAACCAAATTTAAAATATTCAAAATAAATTTATATTTAGGTTTTATCAGTTTCTTTTGTAAATTTATAATATCAAAAATTATCATATACTACCCGCTTAAATTTCTAATCAATTGTAAATTATAAGGATAAAATATATATTTATTTTTAATTTTTTAAATTAATAAATTTGTTCATTAATATAAAATTAATGAATATTAAATTAGAGTTTTAATTGATAAGTGTGATTCCAATCTCACTTAGGATTTTCTAATAGAGCTTTTTACTACGCAAAGGCCTATCAAGGGTAGGTAAATAATCGTTGCTGGGAGCAACGCTTAAGTAGTCAATAAGCGGGGTTATATTTGCCAGCTATTTGCTCCTCTAATTGGCTTGGGTTCTAAGATTTCCATCAAATTGATGAGTTTCCTGGATTGAGTTCAGTTTCTTGGGTAATAAGGAGTAGGATGAATGTAGTACCTAGCCTTAAAAAATGAGAAAATAAAAACTATATAAGCAAAAGATTAGGATTTTTCTCACTTACCGTGTTAGGGTGCTGAAGCTACCACAGCAAAAGGACAGGGATAACGTTTTCAGCACCTGGGGACCGGTAATAATTTTTATAAAACAGTGATATGTTAAAATTAATCGAGATTACTCATTAATCATATTAAATTATTGAAAATAAATGTGATCAAAATAAATTAAATATTAGGGGAAGTTTCTGAACCCTACATAAAAATTTATATCAATTTCGAATAATATTTTTAGAAACATTTAAATCCCAATTTCATTCACAATAATCATATATTAAACAACTTTTTACAATATAAAAATTTTTATCGTTTATATTTATCCTTTGTCTTATTATATATTAATAACAATCTTAAACTTGTTGTTTTTAATTAATAGATAATTTTATTATGTTAAAATTTGAAATCTTCATCAGGGAAGAAATGAAATTCGATGCGAGATTATATTTATAATAGATTATAATTAATGATGAATATTTTGAGAAGTTAAAATTTATATATTATATGCATGAAACATGAAACTACCCTCATTGGGAGCATATAAAATTTTGGGTAAAAAAACCTCCCCAAATATTTAATAATTAACAACAACAACATCACTCAAAATTTTGAATTTAAAATGTTAAATATTAATTTTCAAAGATTTACCCTAAATATATAAAAAGAAAGATATTTTATTTTAAAATTAACAATATACCCTACATTTAATTTTTAGTTAGATTTGAATTAAATTAATTATATTAGTATTTATGATAAAAAATTTAAATGATCAAAATGCTTCGATAAATAATAAATGAAAAGCAATAAGTCAATATGTATATATAAAAAAGAATAAATCTAGAAAATTTTCATTGCCATTCCTCGTTCCTTTTAAGATATCACCATTAACAAAATTGGATACTTTTTTCACCATTTTTTTATTGTGTTTATCTGTTCCCACCACCATTCTTGAGAGATGCAACCTTTGTAAAATAAAAAATTAAGATATATTATTTGTAACTTAAATTTAAATAGAGTGACACAGCATCTTCTGCTCAGACATTTTTCCATTATATACTATTTCCATTTAAATTTCATTATTAATTATCAAATTCTTTTTATAAATAGTAATTCCATATTCTAAATTGCCATGAATGAGTTAATTTCAAAACTTGAAGATGAAAAATTTCATAAGAAAAGAGAATTTTATAGGATTTGGATTGATGTCTCGTTTAGGGTGGCAAGTGTATGGAAAGAGGTCTAATTTTATTATGGAGAGATTTATCTAGAGCAAGCTAAAAAATACTTTTTATAACTATTTTTCAAGGAACTTATTAACTTTAATTTAATAGAATATTAATTCCAAATTATTATAAATAATTTATTAAAATGATTTTAAATATTCATTACCTCATTAAAATTTGTTCTTTGGTAAATCCAGTTCTTCTTACTTCAATTCTTATTTTTTCTTATATTAGAATTTATTGAACTAACTAAGAACTTATTAGTCATAAAACTAATTTTATATTTTTATTTGGAATTCATTTTTGCTTTCTTATGTATTTTTTGAATTTATTGCTAAATTCATTATCATTTAGAAATAATTTGATTTTTATTTTTAAAAAATCATCTAAAAATAAAATGCTAAACTAAAATGAGAACTAATTATTTTTGAAAAAATAAGCATGCTTAAATTTATTGATAAGGCATATATTAATATAAATATATTGTTTTAAAATATATTGTAATTAGATTTATAGGGGAATGGCCTACTGAGGGGGGCCGCTATTATTCATTTTTTAATTTTTATAAAATGTCCAAATAATGATTAAAACATCAAAGAAACATGTTATAACGTATGAATTAGGTTAATAATAACTTTTCCAAGGAGTATTTTTCAACCCAGATAATAGTAACATTTAACATTTATATCATAAAAACATTAGATTTTTAATAAAAATTACTATTTTTGTCTATACTTTATTTACAATATATTTCTAATCTCACTTGTTTTATTACTATCTTTGGTAACATTGATAAAAAGCTCTCATCTGTTATAACAGTTTTAATCAATATATCAGTAATAAAACCACAGAGATTAGAAATATATTAAACATAAAGTATGGACAAAAATAGTAATTTTTATTAAAAATCTAATGTTTTTATGATATAATTTTGAATGTTATTATAATTTGGGTTAAAAAATGAAAATATCCTTTAGCTCTCATCCATTTTTAAAAAATATTTTTCTTAAAATTAAGATTTATGTATTTTATATTCAAATTAAACTGTGGTGACTTCTTGATTTTGGGAGAAGACTAGGTAATAGCGAGAATGGTTTTTTCGGGGTTTTCTACTTCATGACTGCCACGTCACCACGTCAACTCACTCAGATACGTCTACGTCACGACTAAAATTGATGGTTTAATTTTAGTATTAAACAGTGATATGTTATAATTTAGTTGATTTTAAATCAATAATCATATTCAAATTAAATTTATTTTTGTTTAGTAATAGTAATCTTTTTCTTGATTGTTCATTCTCAGCAGAGTCGGATAAGTAGTCTTTTATAAAAGAAATGTTTAGGCTAGGTTGTTTTAAAATTTTCTTTTAAAAATAAATTAAGTATCTTTTTATATTTTATTCACATCTTTAATGATTACTGTTTACTCTAACTAATTAATCATGTTAACTATAGAATTTAAAGTTTTACTCTACAAAATTCAATTTAATTTTATATTTATAATTATAAATAATAAGTAAAAAGGTCAATTCTACTAAAATCAAATAAATTATAATTAAACTCTATAATTGAAATAAGAGATTTAGGTGGGGGAGGTTTTCTACCCCAACATTTAATTTTATATTTTTTGGCAAAATAAATATTAGAAATATATAAATTTCAATTTCAATTACCGTTTCCATATACTAAAAACTTTCAATAATATATAATTTCAAGATAAAGAATGATACTTTGTTGTCAAAGTATATAATAAAAGCAACCCCTTACTACATGTCTTTTATTAATAATTGATGTGATTTCATTAAAATGTGAATTCTTTATCAAGGTAGAAATGATAAAATGGATGCTCGACCATAAATGACTATTTCATAATTGAAGATAAATATTACTAAAAAAATTATAGATATTATATATTTGTAAGCATGGGTAGGAAATTTCCGAATGGCAAAGGACATTTTTGGGAAAACATCTTCCCCACGAGATTTAAAATAAATACTTTCTGAGATTTATATGGTGTAATTAACCACCTTTTAATTTAACATTTATAGCCTGTAAAAGTAATGTTCATCCAAAAATCTTGTTCATTATAATTTATTAAAATTTAACACTAAAAATTTGAAGATGATATTGATAGTAAAGTAAGTATGAATGACTTATAGTCTCAAGAGAGTTAAACTTCTAATTAATAATAATTTATAGTTAAATCTAGCTTATTATAGAGAATAAATCAATAAAATAAATACGGAGTAATTAAGGGATATACATAGAATCAATATTATTTTTGAAATGCAAATTCATTTTGGAAATGTAAATTGCCGTTATTTAATTTTATATTTCTTGGTAAAATATTAAAATTTAATCAGTAAAGTGTTATAAAATTTTCATTTAATATATAAATACCAACACAGTTTATTAGATATTTATAATTAATTACCCATATTTCGATGATATTACTCTACTCATATTTTTAACATCAATTATATTAACAAGATAGATTTAAAAAAATTAAATTAAATTCGTATAAATAATCCTTGAATTGTAATAAATTAACTTTCATATTAATGTCTAATCTAATATAATACTTTAATTATTAAACAAATTTGTATATTTTAAATATTTAAAAATGGGAATTAAGCCTTATGTAGAAATGAGATGGTGAAAAAAAAATCCTGCAACTGAGAGAATTTTCATCATATAAATAAATCGAGCAATGTTAGTTTTTTACTAATCACACACACAAAATTATTGACCTCAGTAATACCCCGCAAGATATGGTTTAGCAGGAATAGATGGCTAACCTCAGGGTGCCTTTGCACATAACTCTATAGCACTGTTGGGATATTGCCTGCGATGGTTGACAACAGACGATATTCAATTTTATCAAAGCTACTCTAGCCAACAATAAGTAATTCGGGGAGGGGAGTATATTTTGCCCACAATTATTCAGCCTTAATTCTTTTGAATTTTTGTAGACAGGTTATTAAAATACACGTTTCCAAAATAATTACAGGAGTGAAGATCCATTGAAATCCCCGTGAGCAACTTCTGCGGGAGTAACTAAGTAGCTAGGATTAGAATATTTTAAATTTTCTTACGTCGAGATAATGTGATATCTGCTGAACCATGACTCTATGATCAGTGTAACTAGTTACTATGATTGCTAAAAATAGTAGCACTAGGTATTGTAATTAGATTCTCAAAACTCTAAAATTTTCTCAGTTGCTGTAATTAGTTATACAGAATTTGTAACTAGTTACAATAAGGGGAGTATCCAGCTAAACAGGCAAAAGTTTCAAGGAACATTAGTTACTTCTGTGTTCTGCATGGAGTTACAAGCATTTCGCGACTATTAATTCTCTTTTGGGAAATCCCTATTATTAGTGATTATACTTTCAGCATCCAAAAATATCTTGGCAAAATTCTTTTGGACAAATATTATTCCCCTAGTTATATCTTAGAAGCCCATTTAACTTTAAATTGATGGTAACTGCGCGTATGATTACTATCTCAAGATAATTCCCTGACGCTTACGATAATTTAATATGCGAATTTAACCTGAAGTAAAGGGCAAGTTAAAGTACAATGTATTCAAGTTCAGGTATACGAGCGACGGCGTTTCAAATTGAGAGAATTTAAAAAGTAAAGCTGCTTCAAAGGTATCAAATTATGCCAACTGCAACAGCTTTGCTTAATCTCTTTGCTTTAATTTATCTTATTACCATTTTTACATATTAATTTTATAAAAATTTGTTTTTATTATGAAAACATTAAATTTAGATAAAATATTTAAAATTAATAATCAAAATTATTATACTATTTTTAACATTTTTTAAATTGTTCCTTACTATTTTTATATAATTATAGGTTTTTATTTAAAAATTTTTTATCTTCTTTATATTAATAATAATCTTAATATATGAGAGTAATAAATGTGTATAAACTTACATCTTTCTTTGCTTTAATAAGTCAAATGATAAGCGTATATTTAGTTGACCAAGATTTCAGAAAAGTATCTTCGTTATAGATTAATAAATCATTTTACCAAATCTTAAAAAATTGTACTTTTTAGATAATATATTTAAATGGGTTTAATTTATTAATTTCAGTACTATTTAAAGTCACAATGCAAAAGTTAATGCGAGTTTAATTTTGGATTATTTTAAGCAGATCATGATGCACAAATTGATATTTTATAATCTCCCTGTAACTATGATTTTAAAGAATAACAGCAAATTAAAATTCAAGCAATTTAAAACCTTTATCATACAAGTACTTGTTTACATGGTTTGACCAAAGCAATGACTCTATTTTGAAATTTATTTTTTATTATTTTACCCAATTATATATCATTCTAACAATCAATTAAATCTCAATAATATAATCCAATTTACTTATATTTAATTAATTAATAATAATTATCTCTAAAATTAAAATAATATAATCATTAATACCCTTATTATACATTTTTAGTTATTACTTTAGTAGTTTTTATTTTTTACTTTAAATAATGTAGCAAAAAAATGATTTTAAAATTATATATATTATTTACAATAAAAATTTAGATTATTAATTTTTATGTAAAGTTTAAACAAATTTATAACAAAAACAAAATAATAATTTCTAATACTTTAGCACTTTAAACTTTCATTCACCCAAAATGTTTGTTGATTCGTATATAGGTATAGGATCTCCAATAAAAAACAAAATTTTTCAAAAATACAATATGTACAAATAAAAATTGGAAAAATAATAACACTTGAGATTTTGTAATTAGTATAGATATTGATAAATAATTTATGGGTAGGAGGGATGTTTCCTGCCCTAAAATGGTATATGTTACAAGGAAGAGAAAGTTTCCTTCCATCTACATAAAATATGTAATTATTTGAATTTCTCAAAAATAATGATCTAGTTTTTCACATTTTAACATCCATCATATTTTCTAACTTTATAAAAATTTCAAATATTTTATACAAATCGAATTAATTATTAATAAAAAATATTTAGAATAATATTTTTTATAATATTTAAGGAGACAATGAATAAATAAAAACCTTTTGAAATTATAAATTAAATAAATATTTTTAAATAGCTTAAGGTAATTGAATTGTATTTTATTTTATGTTACATTTATAATTATTGCAAATATCATATATTTAAATGTTGGTGGCAGGAATTTTCCATAGGAAACTGGAAATTTGCCAAAACCTCCCCCATTACTAATTTATGAAATTGCAGAAGTATTATCAAAATAGATTTAAAATGGGAAATTACAAAAATAAAATTAAAAATTAAATTAAATATGGAATTTTAGTATTTTTTGATTTTTATAGTATCGTTTTAACTGATATTGATTTGAATTGATATATTTTAACAGCCAATAATTTGACTCATCGATAAATCAAATTAGATTTATCATATCTTAACTGTAGACCCTTTAAATTTAACTTTTAAAATTTTTAACTCCTGATAAATTAATATCTTTCTATACAAAATAGCTATGAAAAAGTTTTAAAAGTGTAAGATGTAGAGAAAAATTTAACGACTAACTTTCATTCTTGTTGTATTCACAAAAAATTTTACCCCATCGAGATAAATCGATTTTAAATATTTCTCTGCCCCAAACTTCTTCCTTTCTTATCTCTTCAACCAAATTACTTGAGGACTTGGTCTATATAAGTTTTTTGTGCATTTATCAAGGTCTACATTTTATCTTCTTTGAGTCTTTCATCAGGATTTTCATACTCATTTTTATCGTTAAAATACACGAATTCGTATAAATTTTTTTTGACTTTCACTAAAATTGAAATATCTCTCTGAGTGATTTTTTTCATGAATTATGAGTAGGATGGAACATGTAGCTTATGTTTTGATCTACATTATTCCTTCTAGAGTCAAGTCGTGGAAAAAATCGCTGCTTGAGATAATTTCATTTCTTTGCAGGTACTCGACCAAATTTTGATGTTTGTTACATTGTAACAAACATCACCTCTAATCAAATGGACACATTTCCAAATGGACACAAATTCCGGACACAAACTCCGGACACCATTCCAAAGTTAGAACTCAGATCTCATCACTTATCTATCACTCTGAACGAAATATACTCCTTTTTCCATCACAGTACAACTTTTTGATTATGAGGGGTCGAAAGAGGATTTCGAGGTTTTCTCTCTTGGGTGAAGAGATATTGAAAAATTTAGAATTATGTTTTGATAGACAATTCTATAAGCTAAGTAGAATATTTATGTGAAAATTTATAGACATTAGGTTAGAGAGTTATTGAAGTCAAAAGTCAGAGCATCCAAATTTTACTTTTCCCTCAATAACTTCCTTCAGTGTGAGTTTCATGGAAGATGAGTATGGTAGAAGTTGTAGCCCATACCCTAAGCTATCGAATGGGGCATATATTCCAATACAAATTCCTTTAGGATACAGAGATAAATTGAAAATAAGGTCAAAAATTTTGTAAAATGATGAGAAATATTGAAATCGATTTTTCTCGCTTGGCAAATTATATGGTGAAAAACTCAAATCAAATCTTAAGCAGATTATCTCTTGAAGAACATTTCTTCTCCTATAGTCAAATCAGTCGCTAATTACATTGGAGAGATAAATCGAAATTAAATCTGAAATGTAAAATAAAGTATGAAATCTTAAATGTAACAAACATCACCCATATAAATTCTTGAGGCAATGAATTTAAGATTTTTATGAAGAGCATATTATGATCTATCATTTATCATCTAAAAGTTTTTTAATATCAATTCACTGAGCAGAGAAAACCCCGAAACCCTTCTGGATAATTTTTGGATTTTTGAAAACCCAATTTCAAAAATCTGATTTTCCGAAAATTATCCAGAAGGGTTTCGGGGTTTTCTCTGCTCAGTGAATTGATATTGAAAAACTTTTAGATGATAAATGATAGATCATAATATGCTCTTCATAAAAATCAATAATTCATTGCTTCAAGAATTTATATGAGTGATGTTTGTTACATTTAAGATTTCATACTTTATTTTCGATTTCAGATTTATTTTCGATTTATCTCTCTAATGTCATTAGCTACTGATTTGACTATAGGAGAAGAAATGTTCTTCATGAGATAATTTGCTTAAGATTTGATTTGAGTTTTTCACCATCTAATTTGCCTAGCGAGAAAAATCGATTTCAATATTCCTCATCATTTTACAAAAATTTTGACCTCATTTTCAATTTATCTCTGTATCCTAAAGGAATTTGTATTGGAATATATGCCCT
>ARYC01005745.1:0-18242 GCA_000711775.1 Oxytricha trifallax | reverse complement strand
CTACCTTATATTAGAAGACTCCTTTGATAAGAAAGTTATCAGTGATCATCAGTATGCATACAAGGTGTATCCCTTCAACTATCTCTCAAGTGATGATAAATATTAGATGGAGTTCACAAATGAGTATCAAGTACTCATTCAAGCAAAGTTTAAAGAGTGTAGTTACTTAATCAAGCTAGATGCTGTTCTCCTTGCCAAGGATCATGTTGCTTTCAGACTCCCACTCTATGAAATGACCCTCAGAGATTTTTTTACTGATCAAAGGAATCATAAGTAGCTTGCTTTGATTGCAACTTAAACCTTACAAGGTATAAAAGAGCTACATAAGTTAGGCTTTGTTCATAGAGATTTGAAACCAGAGAATATTATGATAAACTTCTACTTGTAAGAGTGACAATTATTGACTTCAACAGAGCATTAAGGGTAGAAGTATCAAGGCTAGGAAGTGTTATGGGAACTTCAGGCTATTATCCTGAAAGAGAAGACTGGAGAGATGGAGACTATCAATGGGATGTGTGGGCTTTAGCAGCAATAATAATAGAGTGCGATATGCCTCGGAATGATTACTACTCTACAAGGTGTGAGAAAGATTCTAAGTAAAGAATCAAGTAATTTATAGACAAAACCAGAGTGTCTCAATCATTAAAATAAATGGCAGAATCAATAATCTTAAAACCAAACTTTAGATCAGACATAACATTAGAGAAGATAGAGTTGTGGTTAAGTAAAATAAACTTCAGACCTCTCCCACATGATCCAAAAGTGCATTTTGAGTGATTAATAAATACATTTACTATAAATTTCACATTAAAACCTATTAATAACCCCAACCCCTAACGAATTCCCTACAAATCAAAGCACTTATAAACCTCATTAAGGGGTTTTGGGGTTTTGAATGCATCAACCACCTATCCATACCCTAATGTCTAAAATTATGCCAACGTCCAACCTTAGACTTGCTCCTTTCCTGATTCATTCTTCAATAGATACTCTTAGAGAGATTTAGCAGTTGAGTATATTCAACTTTGATAAGATTTGAATCTTTAAATAGTCGCACGTTTTGCCTCTTTTTTTATTCTAATAGTGCTATGAGAATTAATGCTTTCACATCCCTGCTGTGCTTACGATAAAATTCTTAGAAACTCTTATATCCGTCTTCAAGATAGCCATAAATGAACTGAATAAGCATCAACTCCTTGGGGTTAGTGGAGTTTTAGGCAAGAGATTGAAATTACTGATTCAAAGAGTCACAGCAGGAATGACTCATGAACTGATTCTCGTCGACATAGATCATTTGGAGCTTGGATTACAGTTTGAATAGTTGCTCCTTACTCGATTTAGCAAAGTTGGCAGCTGTGATCCCGATCTTTTAGAATATCTTGTAGCCACTGTATAACTTGCTATGTGAAATAGAGCCTGTACAAGCACACGTGATTCTCCACAATATTCACCACCATGAAATACTACTTGCCGACCTCATCAAAGTACACCTGAATGTGAGAAATAGATGGCTCTACTTCAATTCTGATTCCAAGTTCTTCGAATCAACGCTTTGCTACACATCGTCAGTTATAGCACGAATATAGTCTTGTAGTTGTAATCTTTGTCTCTCATCTATTTATAATAAGTATATGCTGAGAGATTGCTTGCATCCATGGCATTTGTAGCGCTACAATGCTATCACCTTAAATATAAAAAATTAAACAATAATTATATTCTTAAAACTAATTTAATACTAAAAAACTAAACTGATAATCCATGTAATGTTAATATGTTTAAATGTTTAATGTCTAATAAACAGAATCTAAATCTCCCTCACATATGTATATCTGTTTAATTGCTAGGTCTATCTACATCTATAAGCGACTTGAGTACTTCTCCTAGCATATAAACAGGAAAAGAACTCTCTGTTTACCTGTGTAAATGTTTAATGGTTTTAATTAATTAAAGAATTTTAATATAAAAAGTTGTATTACTAATGAATAATAAACAATTAAACATACTGCCTTTAACCGTTTTTTTGTTTAATCAAATTTGACTTAGAGAGATAGCAAATTACTGCCTATTATACATACAAATAAGTACAGTTGAATTTGTATTTTTCAATTTACGCAATTCAATTCTATTATAACAATAATAGAGAGCGTCATGCCAAGAAACGATTACTTTAGCTGCAAGAGTGAGAAAGATTCCAATTAAAGAATCAAGCGATACCTCGATAGAAATAAAATTAATAAAGGTTTGAGAGACCTTGCATACTCAACTATTATCAAGCCAAGCAAAGAGAATTTTTTAACAATAGAAACAATCAAACATCAACTCAGAAAGATAAAATTGAAAGAACTGCCACATGAATCTTAGCTTATGTTTGTGTGAAATATTTCAAAAACTCGCTTCTTATGCTCACTTAAATTACTAATATTTAAAAATTAAACCCCTACATAAACCCTATTAAATCCCTAATAAAGTATGCTTTAATAGTCTACTATTATAGATAAAAAAATTCAATAAAACTACTGAAAGAGTTTTGAGGTTTTGATTGTACCAGTCAACACCTCGTTTAGTTTTCTTAAATGTTTCTGGATTACTGCGAGTCTCAGGACTTGTTTTCTAATTTCGCATATCTCTGTTTCTTCTGAGTTTTTAGCTATTCTCATTATTATCCAATTCATGCAGTTCTTAATTGAACTTTGATAGCAAACTAGAATGATAAGATCTGTAGTATCATCTTGGTTTCTCCAATACTTGCAATTCTCTAGTTTTCAGTTGGTTGATCCAGTGCATTTATCGAGTTGGCTGATTCCTTTGTCATTAATGCTTATGGGTTGCAAGATGACTTATGATGTTTTGCCTTCCTTAAACTGAACTTCTTCTATTTGCATGCATACTTCTAATGTTTCTGCTTAAATGAGTCTTCCTGGCATCAAGTCTTCGTGTATCCATTCTTTGTTGATATCTTTCCCAGTGCTATTTTTATTTCTCTCTCCACATATTGTTCTCTGGTTCCTCTCCTCTTGGATTCTTCCCTGTCCTTAAGTCTCCTCACTAGTGCTTTGTCTGTCTTGTTTGTGGTGCTTGAATAGCACACTATGGTTATCTTCCTCGTTATTTGTGGGGACCATCCCTTCTTAACATGGATTATCTTGTCAAAGCCCTTACACTAATATTTGAATGATCAATCAAGTGTTTCATTTGCACTAGTTCGCTCTGTGCGCAAGGTGATCCATCTTAGTGTTTGTCAAAGTGTTGTCTCTACGGCTGTGATTTGTTGATTTTCTTTCTTGGGTTAGTATACCCTTTTTTAAGTCTACTATTGAACCCCATTTATTTGTTTAATGGAGTTCTCTCCGATCTGACTTTCCTGTATCCAAGTGCTTCATGATCCTTGCTCCAGTCTCTTTGTTAGGATCTCACTTCCTTAACTTTATCCCAGAATTCTCTTTTGCTCTCTCCTTTTCCATTCATACCTTGGTTATCACAGGCCTTGTTCTTGAATTTATTTATTTACTAGTGGGTTTTCTTCTTGTTGGTTTCCATCTAGTTATCCTTTCTGTTTATCTTTGATTTTTTTAATTTATTATTTTAATTATAATTCTCTCCAAATTGCTTCACTTATTCTCAAGTCTCTTTTTTTAATTTAATTTGAACATTCTAGCGTGATCATTATTCCTCTATAATTCGATGTAAGTCTTCTACCCTTAGTTTCTTAATATTATTCTGAACGTCTACTTGACTCTAAAATCGTATTCAGCTCTCTTGAGGGCTCCTATTCTATTATTTAGCCAAATCATATTTGCGATACTTTCAATTTACTAGTTGCTGTTTAGGTCTATCAATCTTTTTCTCTAAGTATTTTTGAATATCTTGTTGTGTCTCCTGCTTGGTTGATTGCTTCACAACTTCTCATATGATTAGCGTTCACGAAAATCTTATGGATACAACAGTTGTGGCTCATTCCGTAGTTTATAGTTGTTCTGTTGTGGCTTATCGACATCATGGTATCCATCAAATCTTTAGTTATAAATGACTTTTTCTTTTTTTAAATCCAATTTTGCTGACTTGGACTTGTGTTTTGCCTTTTCGGGTAACATAAAGTTCACTATTTTTTATTTGACCTCTTCACGTTCTTCTGAACTAGCTATCTGATAATGTAGCACGTGTAGATGTCTTTAAGTTGGGTAACATTGAGTAGTATTTTATTAGGAATGTCCCTGGATGTTTTAAAAGGTAGCCCTTTTAGTTTAGTCTCCATCTTATCAATTTCCTCAATCTTTAAATATTAAGCTGCCACTAATGGGGTGTATTTATAAATCATGAGTGATATATTTTAAGCTACCATAATAGTGTCGCATATCGTAGGATTGTTTGACTTTGTTAATCTCTATAAGAACTCAGTTTGCTTTTCATTTCATTCCAAGTCGTCTTCAGCATTGTTGATGAATTAAGAATAATGTTCATGCCTAAATATTCTACACTCTCTACTCTTTAAATGCCTCCTTTCTCCTTTACTTCTATGAATTATCATACGTCCTTCAGGAGTTAAGATTTCTTGATATTTAATTTTAAATTATGAGATTTATCAATTTCCTTAAAGCTTCTTACTTTTCTCTCTTTTTGTTCCTTACTTTCACATTGATAAGAATGTCGTCTACAAATGCTATTAGTTTCTCTAGTTTAATTAGGGAGGTCAGCTCTTGTTTTGATTATATTGCGTCTTTGAGATGAATCATAATTTATAATAAGCGGTATATAATTAATTAAACAATATAATAAAAATAAAAACCTCTCAATGGAGGGGATAATTAAATATTCCTGCAGCAAAAATACTAACTGTGAGTTAAGTATAAGGATTTTTGAGAGAATCAAGCAATCTAATAATGTTTCAACCAGACTTTCTTTGATTAGGGATATAGAGCTATAGATAGATAGATAATAACTCAAGGTAATTAAAAGTTCACAAATATACAATGTGAAACATAAATTGCGAAAATGTAATTCATTACAATTACTGACTTTTACATCACTTGCTTCTCATCATATTATCTTCCTTGTTCAATCCCGCCTTACGTTCTCCTTCTTCATTTCTATCGATATGCCCATCTGTCGTGACATCAGCTTGACTTCTGGTAATTAGGTTTTCACTGAGTCCCTGTTTAATTGCCTCTTAGTTTTCTTCTCCTCCCTTCATATTACCGTCCGCCTTACACGCTGTGAAAGAGTCTTCCACCGCTATCGGGTTCCTGTCCATTTCACTAAAGTTCCCTTCTTACTCTTCTCTAAACTATTCAAGTTGAGATTTATTTCCCTTATCTAGAACTAGTTCATCCTATGCATCCACATGGGTGTTAACGTTCGTTTGTTAGCTCCCATTCTCTTCTTGCCAGAGTGTTTAATTTCTTTTATATGTTATCTTGTCCATATCTTTTTCTTCTAAAGCTATACCTGATTTCCCAATCTCCATTCTCATATATCCAATCTCCAGATTGAACAATAAGTAGTATCTCTGCATCTTAGTCCAATCATTTGAGAAAATCTAGAATATAGGCTCTCCTTGTAATTCTAGTGCCAGATGGTTCAGTATTAGAATTGCCATTAACCCGCAGTCTTCTGGGTCCCGCACTTGGTTAGTTTCTGGTTTGCATATTATCTTCTAAGCTTAAAACTCCTTTCCAAGTATCTCTGTTACCATTTAGTTCAGTTGGCTTAGGTATTTTTAGATTATCGCAAGACTTCCTTCATTCTTCCTAGTGTCATAAATCTCTGCCTTTCCTGATTTTTTAGTGATTCTTATTATCACTCAATTTCTGCAGTTCTTTAGGATGCTCTAGCAACTTATTGGGATGATTACACTTTATACATCTTGTGATTCTCTCCAGAATCTACCGTTCTCAATCTTCCAGTTTGTTGCCCCTATATTCCTCTCCAACTGTGTTATTCCTTTGTCATTCAGGACTATGGGAGGGAGAATCATTTGTGCGATTCTTTATTCACAGAATTACACCTCCTCTATTTGTCTCACACATACTTCCATCGTCTCTTCTTGAATATGTTTTCCCGGAATCATATCCTCATGCTGCCAGCTTTCATTTATTTCCCTCCAGTGGTTTTGTTGTTTCTCTGTCCACAGATCCCATTCTTGCATTCCCTTTCTCCTCGCATCTTCTCTGTCTTATAGTCTTATGACGAGGGCTTTCTCCAGCTTGCTTTTAGTGCTCGGGCAGCATACTATTGTTGTTAGTCTTGTGACCATTGGAGACCACCCCTTCTTAGCATGGATGATTTTGTCGAATCCTTAACACTAAACCTCTGTCAAGTCAATCAAGTGTTTCAGCTTCATCTAGTCGGCTTAGACACAAGGCGTACCGTCCTCATGTTTGTTGAAGTCAGTTCTTTAGGGTTATGACTAATTTATTCTCTTGCTTGGGTTAGTATGTCCAATCCTCAGTCTACTTTTAAATCCCAATTACTTGTTCAAAGGAACTTTCTAATGTCTGTCTTCTCTCACTCCGAGAGTTTCCTGATCCTTGCTTCTATCTCTATGTTCATACCTAACCTCCTTCACCTTCTACCAAAACTATGCTTTCTTGTAGCCCTCCTTTCTTCTGTAGTCCTCTACTTAACTGTCATGTCTATGGTTGTATCTTCCATAATTAGATTTTTGTTTCTACTCTTCCATCTTGTTACTAAGATTTTTTTTGATCTTTTTAATTATAAGATTTGCTCTTTTTAATTTCTTAATTTGATTTATAATTATAATTCTCTTTGATTCTCGCAATTCATGTTTAGTTGTATATTTATCATTTTGATTTAGAGATTCAAAGTGTTGGTTTTCAAACACTTATAACTTCTATTTTTGCCAGATTTTACTTCTTTACATATGTCACTCTGAATAACTTTTTGATCTTCTGGTAATGGCCATTCCTCTCAAGTCCTCTAATTCTATCATCGAGCCATAGCATATTAGCCACTACCTCAACTTGGGTTTTGTTATCTAAGTCTATCAGTCTATGGTCACTCATAATTCTATTGAACCTTGTTGGGTCCCCCGCTTCGTTGATTAAGTAGCAGCTCCTCATGTGATTTGCATTTACAAATGTTTAGTGGACACTACAGTAATGGCTCATGCCGTAGTTCACTACTGTTCTCCCTTAGCTTATAGCCATCATCGTGTCCATAACATTCTTTGTCAAGAATAGCTTCTTCCTTTTCTTTAGTTCTTTCTCCTTTTCTTTTATTTATGATTTTGGTTGTTGTTTTTCAAAGTATTTTTCTATTGTTGGCTTCGCTATTTTTAGGTTCTTCTGAACCAGCTGTTGGATTATTTCGCTTGTCCCACTCTCCTTTAATTGTGTAATGTTTCTCAGGATTTTGTTCGCAATGTCCCTTGGGGTTTTGAATGCTATTCTTTTTAGTTATGTTTCTATTTTGTCAATCTCCTCTATTTTCATGTACCCCGATGCCACTAGTGACGTG
Source organism: Oxytricha trifallax (assembly GCA_000711775.1). NCBI lineage: Eukaryota > Ciliophora > Spirotrichea > Sporadotrichida > Oxytrichidae > Oxytricha > Oxytricha trifallax. Next base: position 10,769 of record ARYC01005745.1, on the reverse strand, counting down.
TACTTGTAAATTACTAGTGATCTAATCTGTGCAACCATTATAGTGTCGCAAATAGTGGGATTGTTAGATTTCGTGAGGTTCTGGTAAAAGTACGTTTATTTCTTAATATCCTCCCACGTTCTTCTTATAAATCTTTTGGTGTCCAAACAAATATTTAGTCCTAAATACTTGATTTCTATTACTTTTTTTATTCCCTCAATCTCGCTAATTCCTTCAAATTCCTTCGCATCGCTCATGAATTGGGTCTTTTTCGTGTTTAGTTTCAAGTTATGTGATCTTTCAATCTCCTTGAAGCATTGCAAGACTCTTTTTAATTACTATTTGTTTTTTAAGTTCATTACTATTTCATCTGCAAATGCTAATAGTTTTCCCTGTTTTATCAATGATACTAATTCTTTCTGCGAGTACAGTGCATCTTGTAGGTAAATATTAAATAGCATAGGAGATAATCTACTACCTTATGCTACTCCCTTCTTGGCATTGATGATCTCTCCTTCATGAATGATTCTGTTGTTCTTATATAGTTCTTCAATTAGTTTAACTATCTGCATGTCTTAGTCTGTCTGTACTCTTTGGTGTAGAATATTCATTAATTTGTCTTTCCAGACTCGTATGCCTTTTGGAGATCAACAAACACATAGGCTTCTCTGTCTTTGCTCTTCCTTCTGGATCCTTTTATGTGTTCTAATAGCCTAATTTAATTGAAATGGGTGCTTTTATTCTCTTTAAACCCATTTTGATAGTTGCCAGTTTAAAGCAACTAGCTTTTTAGAGTGTTGATTCTATTCACTATTACCTTCTCAATGATCTTACTTAGGTGTGAATTTACTACTATTGGTCTTGTGTTCTCAATCTCGGGATATTATTCTCCTTGATTTTTGCTTAGTAGTATTAATCTTCCTTCCTTCAGGTACTGGGGAATCTTTCCCAAATTCATCCAGTTGACAATCTTTTGACTCACAGTTTCCCTGATCATTCCTGATTTCGCTAGTATTTTTCCATCAAATCCATCTTGTCCAATTGCTTTGTTAAAATTGAATTATTGTATACTTTCGTAAACTTCTGCAATTTCCCAAAAATTCTAATCGCTTTCTTTTTCTCTAATCCTAATCTCTTCTGATATTTGTATGATTGTTCCTTGTTCCCTATCGTCTCTGTATAATTCGTTGTAGAATTCACATATTTATTTTCTGGTCTAGTCTCCTTGTTAGACTCTTTCACCATTTATCTTAAGTCCTTTTATGGGTTCTGCTTGCTTTTTATTTTTTGTGAGTCTTTTCACCAGGTAAAAGAATCCCTTCAAATCATTTCTCTCTAGACAATGTTCCATGTCTCTGATGGCATCACTCCATTACTCTTTAGCGTCTAGATATGCCCCATTTCTACCAATACCTCTGCACTTTATAGCCCATTATGGATGCTTTTAATACCAGTTTTTGGCTTAGTTTACTTTTCCAGTTTGTCTTCGAAGCATCTCCTTATTGGTAGTTCAAGATCTTCAGGTTACATCTGCTTTCCCTCATCTATGAATGTCTTCCAGCACTATTTCCTAACTTCTGTAATTCTTACTGTTCTTTCTTTGTCCGTCATCTTCAAATCTTCATCCTGGTATTTTATTTTTAATCTTACCAGGACCATCTTGTGATCTGTTAGTCTCAATTAATCCAATTCCCAATGAACTGTTTCTGCGTTTGAGAACACTTGATCAAGTTGATTACCCTTAGAGTGAGTTCCCACTCCTTCCGGTATTGACTCTCTTAATTCTTCCTGCTTGAGTCTTTTGCCTATTTCTTTCAAGTGGAAGTTGAAATCGCCCATAACAATGATCCTCTGTTTGTTGCACTTCTGTTTGATGGACCTAATCATGAACATCATTCTATTCTGTAGTTCCTTAACCTCCTCATTAATATATGGTGGTATATAGATCGTGATAATGTGAAGTGGGAATCCACCCACATTTAGTATGTTCCATGCCAGGAATTGTCTGAGTGTCTTGATAGTTTTCATCTCGTACTTTCCACTATTCATTGTTAATACTCCTCCGTTCCTCGCTAGTTGTGTTTATGTGATATCTTTGCTGTTCAGGCCTATTATTCTTTGCAGTCTAGTTTCAACTAGACCAACAAAGTCAGGTTATCTGATTTCTATTTTTCTCATTATCTAGTCTTGCTTTAATTTAGAGCTTAGTCCCCTAACATTTTGCAAACATATCTTTAGTTCAATCTGCTGTGCTGCTATCTATCTTTTGCTATTTATAGTATTTATTCTCCTATTACTTCTCTAGTTTTCGGCAAACCTCTCGTTTCTTTTCACTCACCCCTCGACTTCTCTTTATGGTTAGAAAAAATGAAGCTGACGGTTGTTGTCAATAGTGACACTGAATTTGTCTAAGTTTTTATAGTTATTTAATGCTTAAACATTTTGGTTTTATTGAAGTTGATTTGCCAATCCTCTTTTTGAATATTCAAAGTATTCTTATATGGATCTTTATGCATTCGGTTTAGTCTTTTCTTCCCCATCCATGAGCACTTTTAACTTTCTTCTTCCGATGGTATGTCCGTTGTTTGCTTCCATCTTATTCCCGCTGTTTAATTGCGCGCTCTTTTTAATTTCTTAATTTGATTTATAATTGATATAGAGCTATATTTCTTCCATTAAGTATAAAAAATGGAGGAACTTGAATAACCCATGCGTAGTAGGCAATTTATGACGCTTTTAATTAAATCACTTGGTCAATTCTATTGCATGAGCTTCAATATTCAGGCGACTATTAAGCCATTAGCATGTCTCTTATATAGCCAAAACCCCTTCTCTTATCATCTAAAAAGAATCTAAATTTAACTATTCCCAACAAGTCTTGAAAAAATTGTTCCACTTTAAGTTAAGCATTTATGGTCGCTAAACATCGAGCGATTTTTTAACCAGTAGGTGGTTAAAATTTCACCTCAACTAATATTGTCATTATCTACCCTTAAGTATATTATTAGACTAATAGAGCAGAGCAATCAACCTGTTTTTAATATTTTTAATTTATATTCATCCACTAACTATTCCTTCTATATATACTCTTGTCAGCATTTTTTATATAAATTTGCTTTTTAATATTATCCCTTATAGTCTAAAGCACCTTGTAGAAGCATTTTCTTTTCAATAAAATTTTAGCTTTCGTTGAAATTAATGAATCTTATAATTATTAAATTAGAAAGTTAATTGCTAGGTGGTACTAACCACTTGGGACTTTCTGATAGAGCTTTCTACTACACTAAGGCCTACCGAGGGCAGGTAGGGGGTTGCTGGGCGCAACGCATGAGGGATCAGTCGGCGGGGTTCAATCTGTCAGATCCTAGACTCCTCAAGTCGTCTGCACGCTAAGGATTTCCTTGCATAGTTGAGTTACCTGGCTTGATTTCAGTTTCCTTGGTACATTGGAGCAGGATGTAGGTACGCTCTGCCTTCGAAACCTTCGAAAGTGAGAAGACGAAAACCATTGAAGCCAACGATAAGGATTTTTCTCCCACACCTGGTAAGGATGCTGAAGCTACCACAACGAAAGGACAGGGATTACGTTTCTCAGTAGCAGTGGGACCGGTAAGCGTTTTTCTCCATCTTATGTTATTTAGTTGGATCTCACAGCTCTGTCCCCAGGTACAACTGTGGTGACATCTTGATTTTGGGAGAAGACTAGGTAATAGCGAGAATGGTTTTTTCGGAATTTCTACTTCATGACAGCCACGTCACGAAATTTGCCACGTCAACTCACTCAGATACGTCTACGTCACGACTAAGATTGATGGTTTGATTTTAGTATTAAACAGTGGTATGTTAAAATTTATTTGATTTTAAATCATTAACCACAATGAATCTTATAAAATCTTGAGCAGTTTCTTTTTAACTTTCAAGTTACAGTAGTCCTATACAGTTGAGCTACAAAATTTTCAATCATTTTAGTATGATAAATACCTCATAAGATTTCCTGTATATTTTTTATCATATACTTATCTCATGCCAAAGTGTCTTAATCTATAGTTTTTATTTAATATAATATTTCTTTTGTACCCTTAGATTAATTATAATTAAGATTTTTTATTACTTTTAAATTAAATGGAGCTCCAATCTATCTTACACTTGGATAGCTTATCTTTCTACCTTAGTTCTATATGAAAATATATTAGAATTCAACGAAAACATATTAAAATACTGATCTATTATTTTGATTCCTGATTTATTTATTCTATATATTATTGAAATTGATGAATTTCTTTATAAATAGCATACTGACCAGGTTTTTAAACTGAAAAAGATAATATGAATAAAAATAAAGACAATTAGAATACGTATTGTGTTTTAAGGAAAATTTAAAGTTAAATTTTATAAAATTATGGTAAATTATTATAAAAGTTGACCCCACAATAAATAGCACTATCCAAATTAAAAATTAAAATAAGTATTCATTTAATGAAGGTCATACAATTTTAAAAATATTATATACTGATTAAGTATCTACCTAGGGAAGCGACTAAATTATAAAATTATTATAATAGATATGATCCTAAGTTGGATTGATAGGAAGGAATCTTTCAATAAGATTGAGTTAGTATAAATAGAAATTTTGAATAATTTATTTAGAATGGTTTTTATACATATGAATTATCAGGCAGATAATAAAACTTACAATACATATAAAGATAGGTTTATGTAATAAAGATTAAAAATACTATATGAGATGTCTGGATATGGAAAACATTATTGCATATTTAATTAGTTGTTAGTTTAAACAGGTTGATTACTCTAATAGTCTAATAATATACTTAAGGGTAGATAATGACAATATTAGTTGAGGTGAAATTTTAACCACCTACTGGTTAAAAAATTGCCTCGATGTTTAGCGACCATAAATGCTTCACTTAAAGTGGACCAAGTTTCTCCAGACTTAGTTGGGAATAGTTAAATTCAGATTCTTTTTAGATGATAAGAGAAGGGGTTTTGGCTATATAAGAGACATGATAATGGCTTAAGAGTCGCCTGAAAATTGAAGTATGTGCAATAGAATTGACCAAGTTATTTAATTAAAAGCATCATAAATTGCCTCCTACGTAACTCATGGATTATTGAAGTTCCTCCATTTTTTATTCTTAATGGAAGAAATATAGCTCTATATCCCTAGTCAAAGGAAGTCTGGTTGAAACAATATTAGATTGCTTAATTCTCTCCAAAATCCTTATACTTTAGTCAGAGTTACTATTTTTGCTGCAGGAATTAATTATGCCCTCCATTGAGAGGTTTTTGTTTTTATTATATTGTTTAATTAATTATATACCACTTATTATAAATTATGAATGTCAAATAGTATTGTAGATAATCTACTACCTTAAGCTACTCATTTTTGGCATTCAACTCCTCCTCCTCGTAGTGAGTTTTGTAATTTTGATATATCTCCTTAATAAGCTTTACTATTATTGTCTGTTTCAGACTTGATCCTCTACTCTAGTGTGTTAATTAGTTTGTCTTTCAAGACTGAGTCATAGCCTTTATACAGGTTTACAAATGAATATGCTTCTCTTTATTTGTTGTTTCTTCTTGATTCCTTTATGTGATCCATAAATCTCATTAGATTAATATGAGTGCTTTTGCTCTCTTTGAAGCCGCTTTGATAGTTCCCAGTTTCTAGTTGATTGGTCTTCATTTATGGAGAAGAGTCTGACTTGATTGATGGTTAGCATTTTCTGTCAAATCCGTCGCACCAAATTGCTTTGTTGAAGTTACATTCACCTATGCTCTTCTCAACAACATCTTCATTGCAGAATTCTTACCCATTTGCTTCACTCTCCATTGTTGTATCTCTTGGTTTAGTTATTAGAATTTTATTCTCTCTGTTGTCCTTGAACAAATCGTTGTTGTATTGAACTGTTTGTTAGATGCTCTATTCTCCGTCCAAGTTAAACTCTTTCCTCCTATTTAGTTAGACCTTTGATTGGCTAAGATTGTTTTTGGTTTTTAGCTAATCTTCTAACTAAGTTAAAAAACACTTTCAGATCATTTCTTTGTAGACAGTCTTCCATATCTCATATGGCGCCACTCCACTGTTGATTGGTATCTTGGAATATGTTGTTCTCAACAGTGTGTCCTCTTTATACTGCCCATAGTGGGGAATACTGATACCAATTCTTTATCTTGCTCTGTCTCTCTAGCTTCTCTTCATAGCATTTCCTTATCAGCTGTTCTAGTTCATCATCTTTTAGTACTCTCCTCTCCTCTATGAATGTTCTCCAACATTGCTTCCTTACTTCTGTAATCCTTATGGTTCTTTCTTTTTCAGTTAGTTTTAGATCATTTTATTAGAATTTAATCTTCAGTTTTACAATGATTATAATTAATTTATTATCTGCTACTCTCAATTGGTCCAGTTCCCATGCTATAGTTTGTTTCTGTATTTGAGAATATTTGGTCCAGTTGGTTTCCTTTGGTGTGAGTGCTCACTCCTTCCGGTATTGATTAAATTAGGCCTTCTTGATAAGTCTCTTACTCAAATCTTTCAAGTGGAAATTGAAGCCTCCCATTATTAAGCTCTTTTGACTTTTGCATTTTTATTTATAGATATAATAATGAACATCAATCTGTTCTAAAATTTTTTGATTTCATCGTTCCAGTCTGTTGGAATGTAAACTGTAATTATATGCAGTGGAAATCCCTCCATGTTGAGTATATTCCACGCTAAGAATTACTTCAATGTTTTTACTGTTCTCATTTGATACTCCCCACTGTTAAGCGTGAGTACACCACCATCCCTTGCTAATTGAGTCTATGTTATGTTACTGTTGTTTGCTAATATTATCTTTTGAAGTCTAGTTTCCTTCCTTCTAGTTCTCTCATCATCCGATCTTATTTAAGCTTGGAACTCATTCCTCTAACACTTTGAAGACAAATGTTAAGTTCAATCATTTGTGCAGATTTCTGCCTTTTGCTGTGTATAGTCTGAGTCCTCCATTTGATTCTTTGATTCTCGGCAAATCTTTCATTCTTTCTAGCCCATCCTTCTTCTTCTCTAACTGACTGATAAAAATTAAGTAGGCAACCATTGCATGCAACAACTTTGAAGTTTTTATAATTATTACTATCAACATGGACTTTTGGGCATTGGGTCTGATATATATATTGAACTGACTTTTGAATCTTTAAAATAATCTTGAATGTTTTTTAATGGTGCTGGCTTTTATTTCTCGCTGTTTTCTATGTATGTTGCTAGTTTCCTTCTCTTTGTTTTATCCTCGTTTTCCATCTAGTTCCAGCCTGCTGTCTGTTTAAATAATTTTCTAACTTATTATCCTTATTTATAAATAAATTACATGAAATTTCCAAGTATATTTATCAAGGAATGGATACTAACTTTTATAAAGTTCTTATAGCAGAGAAATAATAATTAATCTATTTCTCATTTCTTACTCGAATATTTTATTTGAGACTTTTATATAATAATTTTTTTACTATTTATTTAGTGACTTCAAATCCTTCATTTCTCGGCAATCTTAGAGACATGAAAAATTCTGGTATTATTTATTTAAGCTACTTAATGGTTGCTAATAAATTAGGTTTCAAAAAGGTTTGAATTTTACCACAAAAACAGATCAAGTATTTAATTATTGGCCCTTTCAAATTCTGTCTTAATTTATTGCTTATTTTAAATAGAGTTTTTGCTTCCCGATTCTTTGTGAACTTGTAGACTATCTGTGCATAAAAATTGAACAAAGAAAGCTTTTTTATTTTAAAAAATTTATTTTCATTGATAAAGATATTCTTTATTATAGTAAATACATAATTGACTTCAATGATAAATGATAAATATCATTATTTAAATTAATCATGCTATCTATCAGAAAATTGAATCACAAATGATCAAAAGTAACAAGGTATATATATATAAATAATTGCTAATGATGGAAAAGAATATATAAGCCTTTATCAAAAACATTTTAATGAGAAAAAATATATAATTGATTTATTGTTATTTGTCATGATATAAATATTATAACATTTATTAAGCATTAAAGTAATTAAATAATAATTATTTTAATTTAAAAATCAGAAATTAATTAATAAAAAGTGTGGGAGATCACAGGGGAACAAGATAGAAGAAAAAACACAGGAAGTCGCAGGGAGTAGGAGACTACCAGTATACATGAACAATGACTAAAACACCAAAGAATAATCATAGAGAATGATCCAAGATTACTTTGAATATTTAAAACGGACCTAAGCCTATCAACTCCAAAAAGACTTAAATACTTAAGTAATAAATAATAACAGCAATAAAAACTTGAACAGATTTTCTATCCCAAAAAAGAAAACAGTCTTCAGCTTCATTTCTTTCAACCACAAAGAGAAGCTGAATGATTTTTCAGAAAGAATGAAAGATTTACAGAGATTTAGCGGAGCAAAAGAATAGTAGAAGTTATTAATAACAAGAGAAAGATAGCAGCGCAATACATTTAACTGAAGATATGTTTACAGAATGTGAGAGGATTGAACTCCAAATTGAAGCAAGATCAAATGATGAAAGAGATAGAGGACAAGAACCCTGATTTCATAGCACTCGTAGAAACGAGACTTCAAAGAATCTTTTTTGAGAACAATAGCCAAAGCATAACTCAAGCACAGTTTGCTAGAAATGGAGGGAATTTAACTCTATATAATGGAAAATATCAAATGAAAACTATTAAAACATTTAGATACATACATGACATGGAATATCTTAAATGTAGAATGATACCCACGACACATTATAACAGTTTGAAAACCCCCATGCTAAAGATGAAGTAAAAGAACTTTAGAACAGAGTATATATTATTATATCAATAAAAAAAATGCGATTAATAGAAATTTTTAGTAATGGGAGACTTCAACTTCCACATTAAAAAGAGATAGGTAAAAGATTAAGGAAAAAATGTCTAAGAGAATCAATACCAGAAGACTTGGAGACTCATACAAGAGGTAACTAATTGGACCAAATTTTCTCAAATGTAGAAACAGTTGAGTGGGAATTTAGCCAACTTGACAGACCACAAGCTACTATTTTCAAAACTAAAAATAATGTTTCAAGAAAACAATTTGAAGATGACAGACAGAGAGAAGACTATTAGAATATCAGACATAAGGAAGTAATGCTGGAAGACTTTCATAGAAGAAGACATGAAACTTAATTAAGAAGAATTAGAATAGCTAGAAAGAAAACACTTTAAAAATAGACTTGAAAAGCAAAACAAAACAAAGAATTGGTATCAAAAACCACCACATTGGGTTGTTAAGAATAACATTTCGAGCAAAAACAGCATCTACTTAGATACCAAGGAGCAATGGAAAGAAGCAATTAGAGTCATGGAACATTCAAAACCCCAAAACCCTTTCAGTAGTTTGATTGAGTTTTTGATTGATAAAAGTAGACTATTAGTGCATACTTTATTAGGGTTTTAATAGGGTTTATGTATGGGTTTTATGTTTAAATATTAGTAATTTAAGTGAGTATAACAAGAGAGTTTTTAAAATATTACACACAAACATAAGCTTCGAGTCATGTGGCAGTTCTCTGAATTTTATCTTTCTAAGTTGATGTTTTGATTGTTTCTATTGTTTGTTAATTCTCTTAGCTTGGCTTGATAATAGTTGAGTATGCAAGTTCTCTGAGACCTCCATTTATTTTTATCGAGATATTATTTGATTTTTTGCTTAGAATCTCTCTCACCCCTGCAGCTAAAGTAATCGTTTCTTGGCATGTCGCTCTGTATTATTATTACTGCTAGAGCCCAGATATTCCATTAAGTGTCTCCATCTCTCCAATCCTCTCTTTCTGGGAAATATCCAGGAGTGCCGTATACATTTCCTTTTGCAGAGGCTTTTACTCTTTGAGCTCTGTTGAAGTCATTAATATAAACTCTAAGAGGCTGAAAGTTTATCATGATGTTCTCTGGCTTTAAGTCTTTATGAACATAACCTAGCTTGTGAAGCTCTTCAATCCCTTCAATTATCTGCTATACTATCTAGCTAATTTATCTCTGACATCTATTGTCAGATAAGAATTCTCTGTAAGTCATTTCAAGTAAAGGAAGCCTGAAGGCTACATGATCATTGCCAAGTAAAATAGCATCAAGCTAGATGATATGCCTACACTCACTTAGCTTTGCCTTTTAAAGAGCAAAATACTCATTTGCAAATTCCATTTGGAACTTGTCATCAGCAAGGAAGTAATTGAATGGATATATCTTGTAAGCATATTTAGTCATCAGTAATGACTCTCTTCTCTATTTTATCTTCAAGAGTGAGGTAGCTTACTATGTAAGAATCTTAGTCAATAATTTTTAATATAGGAATCTTCATTGCCTCTATTTTAACCATGATTTTATTGATCTCAGAGACTGGAAAGTTCTTGACTGCTTTCTTCATTTTAACTTACTTTTAGACTTCAACTATAAGAGGCTCCACTGGGTTCCTTGATCTCCTCTTTTAGAGAAATCTATTTCCTGTAGGTTCATGAATAAAGACAAAACTTTAATTGTGCTTTTTCTTTAAGTGCTTTTTGAGGTCTCTAGTATGAGAATATGCTTCTCACAGAACTCACAGACATACTTCCCATCTTTCTTTTAATGCTTGAGATATAACCTTGGCATATCGTTGTGTATAACACTCAAGTGTCTCTTATAACTTGACTTGTAAGGGAAAACCTTATTGCATTCTTTGCATTAATAGTCAACTTTGGCTGGTATTTATTAATGCTCTATGGC
>ARYC01005744.1:0-41017 GCA_000711775.1 Oxytricha trifallax | reverse complement strand
AGGCATTAAAGAGCTTCACAAGTTAGGGTTTGTTCACAGAGATTTAAAGCCAGAAAATATTATGATAAACTTTTCTCCAGTAACAGTAGCAATAATCGATTTCAACAGAGCCTAAAGAGTGGAAGTCTCGAGACTTGGAACTGTAATGGGAACTCAAGGCTATTATCCAGAAAGAGAAACTGGAGAGATGGTGACTTTTAGTGGGATATGGGGCTTTAGCAGCAATTATAATAGAGTGCGAAATGTCTCGCAACGATTACTACTCTACAAGATGCGAGAAATATGCTAAGTAAAGAATCAAGTAATTTATAGACAAAACCAGAGTATCTCAATCAATAAAACATCTGGCAGAATCAATAATAATAAACCAAACTCAAGATCAGACATATCAATAGAGCAGATAGATGGTTAAGTAAGATAAACTTCAGACCTCTCCCACATTACCAAAAGTTCATTTTGAGTGATTAAATTAAATACATTTACTATAATTTCACATTAAAACCTATTAATAACCCCAACCCCGAACAAATTCCCTACAAATCAAAGCACTTATAAACCTAATTAAGGGGTTTTGGGGTTTTGAATGATTAACAAAATATGCTCTTAATATTTAATGGGCCATAAAAATAATAAATTTATTAAATTTTACATTCATTAAAAACAGCGCAGGAAACTTCCCCCCATATTTGTGATAAGCTAGGGCTTGAATCACAAATTTTATTCATTTTCGAAAAACTAAAAACTGCCCTCCGAGGCATCTCGACCCCACTCTATTGATAAATGCGGTATTCTCATCACGAATATGATATTGAAAAGGCGATTTGGATAAGGCATGACGACGAACATAGCCCGGGAAGATTTGATGTTACTTTAATGGTGTGTTTTTAAAGGCTTAGAAGCCCTGTAGAGGAACTTATTTCCCCCTTTCCTTAATATCCCCCATATTAAGCATATTTATCGTGGGTTTCCTTGGTAAATCGAAGACAGATTTGAAAAAATTTTAATGGTTTACGAGATTGCTTTCCAGAATTTCATCCCAATTCTACTAAAAATAATATTCCTTGATGTGCAGTCGTCGCGTCAAATGTCAAGTTACTGCCGCGTTTCAGGTATCATTTATTGTCTTTATGGTGAATAATATCGAATATGAAATAATTTTTGGGGGATGGATGGAGGAAGAGAAATGAAGATAAATATATTTTTTATTAAGAAAAAGATTGGAGGAGCTATTTAGCCGCCGATAAAAAATATTAAAACAGAATTTTCACTGATTACAGACAAAAACACAAAACTTCTATATAATTCATATTATCTTGAAAAAGAAATCAAAAGCATTAAAAAACGAGAATAGATATTTTCGGTAGTTAAAAAAAAGTATAAATTGAATACGTCATTTTTCAGGGGGGAAGGTTTCAACACTGTACAAATCTTCAAAAAGTTTGAAAAAATTATACAAAAATCCCCCTATAATTTTTTAAAATGACTATATATCTAGTGTTCTCGTGTCACGCTCTTGCTAAGGAGCTCAAATTTAGTGGATTCGCTTAACTCCAGGTCATCTCATAAATTTCCGTGACCCTCTCCCGCTGCCTTGAAAACCTTAAAAATGAAGGTTTAAGGATTAAATAAAATAGAAAAAATGCTCATTTTGCTTATATCTTTGATCGTTTTTATGATAAATCAATTATGATTCAATATTTGTGCTAGGCAAGGTGTAAATAACAAAAATTAATATATTGAAATGATTTTGAAATTTCATTAGTCAATTATATTATGAGTGATATAATTATAAGTATACATAACATGCCAACTTTTTATGGCTTAATTTATCTTTATTCAGTAATATGTAAATTTAGTGATATATACAATACAATGTTTTTTATTCAAATCTTAAAGCTTAAACCTTTATACACGTTGAAGTTTGAACTTTATATCAGTATAAAATGGTTATAGATTAAAATTTAATAATAACTTAATTAGTGAAATTTTGAGTATGTGAGTCTATTTCTTTTTAATGATTTTTTATTTCTTAAAAAACTATATATTAATCCACATATGGATTTTTAGAGTCCATTTTATTGATGCCTAAATCAAAATTTATGGATATAAATTAGTTCATGTTTAGATATTAAACTTTAATCTAATTCCATTTGGATTAGTGATAATTCAATTAAGAATTAAAAATTAAATTTATTAAACATTAATATCAATTAAAAACATAATCAAGCTTCAACCTTTAAAAAGGTTGAAGCTTATTGAATAAAATTATGATGATATTTAATCATCAGATTTAAACATATTTTTTTAATATTATATTAAAATATTTTTTAAAAATGGAGAGATGTTGATATTTTGAACTTATGTTCACCTCCTCTAACATACAAAATTTTAGTTGAGATGGTTTTTCATAAATAAACGAGGCCCATGATATAATACGTGATTTTTTATAAAAAAGATTTTTGCATTATATTATTTGATCGTCTAAGAGCTCAAATTTAGTTGATTTATTTAATTTCAAGTTACCTCAATGCTAATAAAACATAAAAAATGAGCCAAAATTGATGTTTTGGGCCGTCCAAGCCCTTCAAGGAACTTAAAAGTATTTTAAAGTATATAAATCTTTTTAGTTGAAGTCTGAGGTGCCCAAAAAGATAGGTTTTAGACAGATTTGAAAAGTCAGATATGGAGATCTTGGGATTAGAAGATGAAAAATGACAAGTTTTGGTAATTCTCCAAACTTAAATTTTTTATTTGGGGACTTCCAGAGGTGTGCCAAAACCAGGAACGAGAGAGTAGTTGGAGTAGTTAGAAGATTGAAGGTCTTTATATTTTTACAATAGAAAACCTTACTTTTATCATCATAAAAATCATCATGAATATTATCCTTATTATTAATATGCCTATTATAATACTCATGCAAATGGTAGTGGTCAATTTGATGTTAGTATATTATATAAACTCCTTGTATGTTTAGAGGGTATTTCAAGACGGAGAACTTGAAATTAACATTTTTGGGGATCACAGCATACTTATTGACTATGGTCCATCAATAGAGCTCGAATCATTGGTAGATGTCATGAATGAAAATTATTATTGCCAAGCTAGCTATTCTTTTATCTTACATCAAAACTTTCTCGTATTCATTTGATATTATTCTATAGTAGAACTTATGAGGGTTTAGTCTGATGATCTTAGGTAATAATTCAGGAATGAAGTTTCTGGCCAGAATCTGATCAGATTTCATAGAGGTACCGATGTGTGACGTATTAGCTGTCATAGGGTCCAATATTGAAAAAAATGTCTGATCACTATTTAATAGTGAAAAAGAGCTTGGGGTATGGGGATCTTCTATGGCTTGGTTTTTGGGCCTTTCTTCCCTTTCTCCTGTGGAATTAAAGTTTAAGTCATTACAAGACTGTTTTTTTAGTATTTCTTCTTATTAAGTAGTAAATTTTTAATCACTATGTTTTATCTATGTAGTGAGTGGTTAATTTTAGTTACTAATAAGAGATTTGGGTTATGTTGGCCTGGTGTATTGGTGATGTTTTAAGGTAATTATGGAGTTTGTGTCTTACTTGAGTTATAGAATCTTTTTTGATAAGGCTGTTGTTACTTACTCTTAGCCTTCTAATTTGCTTCTTGTGCGTTCTTTTCTCTTAGTCTTTAGTACTCCAATTTTTCTAGTTGTAGTTAGTGAATTTGCTCTTAGATTTGCTGTTCCTTAAGTCTTAAGTATTTGTGGGGTGATTTTACTAAATTGTGTTAGTAGTTGTAGTGGGGTATAAACTCTAGGTCCGCTGTTAGATCTTCCCTCCCGAATGATTGACAATAGTCATCATCACTCCAGTCTTCTTCGTCCGAGTCTGTTTCGGATGTGCTACCTACCCTAAATTTTCCAGTGATTGGGTGGTAATAAGGGTAAAATTATTTTGTTTTCTTATATAATTCTTGAGGTGGTTCATCATCCCCTTCTTCCCAGACGTAGTTATAAACTAAGGTGACTTCGCTATCGTAGTCTACCATTTGGAGTGTGGAACTTACTTGTTCCTTCTCGTCCTGTTATGAAGTTAGATTTGCTTTAATAGCATTGCCAGTCAATGATATTTTCTCTCTATTATCAAATAAATATTTGTTATAAGCAATCTAAAAACTTCTGTCAAGGTCCTGGAAGTAACCCTGATCATTTGTTAAATTATGTCTATTCACACATCTCACAAGTTTACACCTTATTTTATAATGGCTTTACAAGTATTATATTCTGGAATACAAATAATCCTCAGTATTTTATTTTGTTTATAAATTATAGATAACTTACAAATTGTAAATGATACAAATTCTCTTAATTTATAGAAATTTAATTATTGGAATACCACATAATTATTGAGATATAAATTAATTTATGTAATTGTGTTATCTTATTAATTTAATTCATTTCTGACTTACAGCATTGTATTATGATATTTACTTAGATGTTTAAATTATTAAATAAAATGCTAGAAAATTAAAAATTAAAATTAGTGTTTCTTAGTTATTTTAAATATCTATTAAAACTATTATATTTTCAAAATAAACCTGAAAATGTTAATGGATATATAATAACACTGTCATTTCTCTATATTTTTGAGTTAACTTTACTTAGAGAAAATATTTAATAAAATTTAAGCAAAACAACTAACATAGTAAATATTATACATTAGAATCTTTTATAATTAATAAATAAACAATATTTTTTGTATTAAATGCAAGATAATATTATAGAAAATTATTTTTTGTCTTTGACCATCAATTTTTCATATAATTTACGTCTAATTTTTTGATTCAGTCTTAATTTAGAGTTTAGCCTAAGATTTAGTTACCGATGTTTATATTTTATAATCTATGAATTTCAAATTGAAAAGATCAATTGTTACAGTTATAAAACTGAAACATGTTATCAAAGGCATCACATAAGTGGACGATATGCTTCTAACAGCTTGGATATTGATGGTAATAGGCATATTACATGCAGATCTCATTTAAACAAAGAGCAAGTCACATGAGTTTATGAAGAATAAATACATCAATAAAAAACTAGTATGTCAAAGTTTTTCCACTCACCCGATAAATTTAACATCAATTGATTGTAAAACAGTTACTAGAAAAGGTATACTAAGAAAAATAAATATTTAATGCTACTTTTGTTTATTCAAATACGAGGGGCAATCTCAAGCTGCATGAATTATAACTATAATAGCAAGAAGAAGTAGACCAAGAACTATCACAAGATAATCAGCATGATTACAAGGGCAGTTTAAATAATAGTTTAAAGCTAATAAAAATAGAATTATAAATGATAAATGATAAACCTTATCCAATGAAATAATTGCTGAAGAGTAATTCTATATATTTGAACATATTTATACAATATTGTTTTTAATATTTTATTTATCACATAATTATATAAAATAAGTATAACTAATGTTTTTTATGTTTTTTAAGACTAGCAAAAGTAATTCTTTTTTATAATTGCCTCTAATTTGAGGCTTATTTAAATTTCATTAATTATTGACCACCTAATAATGACCGAAATAATTTAGTTTATAAAATAAATGAGAGTGCTCATAATTTTACTTCAAAGATTAAATAACTAGCAATTTATTTCTATATATTTTATGAATTATATTCATGTTTTGACTGTATAAACAGTTTATTTTTATAATCTACGGTTATTTTATAATTATTTACCATAATCTTAAAACTATTCTTACTATTCTATTGATGCTATTAATTAAATTCTCCAATTTTTATTTTAAAAAACTTAACAAAAATTATAATAATAGTTCCTTATTCTATTGATTTGATTTTACTTCACTAATTTATCAATTTTGTGTTGCAATTTAATAAATGCTCTTTGAGCTGGATCTGTGATTTCTAATTGGTTTAATTTAATATGCCTATTTAGTTAGAAACTGTGATAAATATTCTTATGCATTCCTAGTGATATATTTTATTGGTTTATTTGAATTTAACTAATTGTTTAATTCCATTAAATGACCGCTGTTTTACAAAAATCTTTGTAAATAAAACTTTAGTGAAATATTAATATAAGTATTGTATAAAAATGGTTAATTAAAATGATAAGTAGAAATTAATAATATATAAGCTTATAAATGCTTAGAATCAGATTATTTGTTGATCAAATTTATACAGAGAAGTAGAATCAATTTATCTGTGTTAATTTGAGAGTATACTTTTAAGTTAATCCGACAAACATATAGTTCACATAATACGATATAATGCAATAAACAATGAATTGCTTTATGCTGTTGAAATTTATATATAAAAGGTATTTTGTGTGGATATAAGTTTCAGTTTTAGGGGGGGAAAGTTTCCTGCCCCAAAATTTTAGATGAACCCAGAGGAGAAGTACCCTGCCCCAAAAAGGAAGTTTCCTGCCCCTTCGGAAGTTTCATGCCCCATACATAAAAATATATAATATTTATAAACTTCTCAAAATCTTTAACATCAATAATGATTTATTATTTATAATCTATTATAAAATATCATTTATACCTTGATATGAATTCAAATTTTGATGAAAATCATATTAATTATTAATAAAAAACAATTATTTTAGCATTGTTTTTTAATTTATAATTTTATAAAAATTAATAATCTTCTATGAAAATTTTATATCATTAAAAGTTGTTTAGTAAATGGTAAATGTAATAGAAATTAAACTTTACATGTTTCTAATATTTTTATTGCCAAACAATTAAAAATTTAATGTTGGGGGCAGCAAACTTCCGTAAGGGGGTAGGAAACTGCAAGGGGGCAGGAAACTTCCCCTCCCCACACTTTTATGCAATAACTATGAGCAATTGTCACACCTATGCACAATTATTGGCAACACCTACTATATATTCTCATAAGTATAATTCATAATGATTGAATAAAAAACTTATTGCTGAAATCTTAAAGTTAATTCTAACCTTAAAGAAATATTATTCATTCATTTCCATATCAGTTAAAATCTATAATGATGCATTTTGAGATAATTATAATAATTTTCAAGCTCGTTACCATCTTTTAAAAAGTTGGTAACGCGTCCATTAATTATATAAATATTAAAATGTCTAAATTATACTACAAATGTAATCTTAACTTATTAAATCTAAATTAACTTAACTTTTAGAATGTTGTATTTAATCTAATATAGGTCTTATAAAAATAGTTAATTGTGAGCTAATGCTCTATAATCTAAGTTTATCTAATAAAATATTTTCTTTATAAAATTAATCTTAATTCTATTTAGATTTTTCCTAATTCAAATATAGTTAAGAATAATGTTCTAATAATCCCTAATAAGTCTATTTCGTGGATAATAAATTATCCTTATAATATAATCATGAATCAAAAAATTTCTAAATCAACTTATAATAAATCTATATAGACTTAGTATTAATCTAGATAGAATTGTTTGAATCCTTAATTAATTTTAATTTTAATAAAATATACTTAATTAAAATTTAATACTTTAAAGACTAAAGATCACTTAACTATTATTAATATTCTAAAGTAAAGCATAATAATTCATTATTTTTAAATCATATCACTCTGTTAAAATTAACAATTTATTTAATGATTTTTTGAACCAGTCAACAGTTTATATTAATTAATCATACTTTAACTAAAAAATCAAAAATATTGTGATTTCTACACAATCACTATATTAGTTAATTCGCTAGCTTTAAGAATTTTAACCGATTTTTAAATGAATGATTATACTAATTTTAAAAATGTGGCAAAGGAGTAAGTGGCTAAAGCTTATACTGGAATAAAATACCATTTTCATTTATAATTAATTTTTATTTTGTATTAAATACATTTATAGATAGGAGTTTATCAAATTATGTTTTCATAATGTAGCGGTTCTGCAATTGATCTTCTTAACTTCTATATCTGATTACATATTGCTATATTTTTTAGCTACTTTCAAATAATCTGCTTTTGATATGGCCTCTTTATCTATAATTCCCAGTTCTCATAGTAAAAATTGCCCGAACGCCTTTCCATTGATTCTAACATCCTTTATTGTAGTACTTTAACCGCCATTGAACAGGTTCCCTCCATTTCTTTTAAGCATTAAATAATATTACTGAATCTAGTTTACGATTTAACTAATTTAATTGATCTATGATATTACTGTGTTCTTCTCAGCTAACTCAATTTTTATCAATTTATAGGCTGTGTGTTGCACTAACTTCAATCCTATTTCTTCGTCTGCTCTCTGTTAATGTAATTGACTTTTACTATGTCTCTTGCTGATTCTTATCCATAATCATTATTTCTGATCTGGAGATCTCTATTTTATTTTTAAAACTTAATCCTTACATATAATATAAGGTAGCACCTGTGCATGCTGATCCACTCTTTAGCAAAGCCTTAAAAACTTACTTTCAATGCAATCTCGGTACAAGAGGGTTCATTCTCATCACTGCCATTACTCCACATTCTTCAGGATTATTCACTTGTCTAACACTTAATCATTATTTTGCAGCATAAAAATCATTTTCAACTGCACGTTATATGAATTGGTATAATTCTTGAGTGTTTTTGAGGTAATGAAGATAAAATCTATTGGCAACTTACTAAAATGAATGATAAAAACAAACTATTAAAGCATTATAATGACATTTTAAAAGAAACCTAGTTAATAATCCTTTGATAATCTTTCTAAGTAATCTAATAACTTCATAGCTAATTTTCATTTTAAATCATAAAAAAAAAACAATAAATATAAAAATACTAATAATCCTGATAGTATTTTAAGTCTATTATTTTAGTAGTTTTACAGAAATATTTTATGAATAGCTTGTAATTTGCTATTATTCATACAACAG
Source organism: Oxytricha trifallax (assembly GCA_000711775.1). Taxonomy (NCBI): domain Eukaryota; phylum Ciliophora; class Spirotrichea; order Sporadotrichida; family Oxytrichidae; genus Oxytricha; species Oxytricha trifallax. Next base: position 32,135 of record ARYC01005744.1, on the reverse strand, counting down.
TCTATAATTATGGTTAAAAAAAAGTATTATTAAAAGCTAATTTAGTAACATGAGATCAGACTATAATATTGTAACATCCAAAATATAATTAACTGAAAATATTTGAAAATATATTGGCATTTGTTTAGAATATATTGTTATTTATATAATAATTATAAGATCACATTGAAGTCTCTAGGGACCCCCGATCATTAAAGCATGTTAAGCTTATAAGGGACAAGCCCTTTTAATTATAATGAGGCATTTTCACTCTGATCTTTAGATCAAATTCCAATTATTCTCCAACATGTGTCATTCGTCGTCGGAGAACCACTCTTCATCATGATAGAATTTTTGTATATTTCTTTTATTGTTTCCATCAATTGTGTCTTTTCCTTCCCACGTTATTTCGCCAATATTTGCGTCAAATGCAAACGTGTGTGCTATATCGATAATCATTTGTCTAATATTAAAGACTGTTTAGATTATATGTTGTAAAGGATATTGTGTTCTCTTTTTGGCGTCTTTCGTAATTGAATCTAACTAATCCCAGTAGATTTTGTTCTTGCATTCATTGGTAGTCATTATTGGTTTGAATTGACTAATGTAGTCTAGTGACTCTTCTAGGAAGTATAGACTTCTATATTCTTCTAAGTCTTATGCCTAGAAGTTAAAGTCAGTAATTAGGTTGTCAAACGTAAGCTGATAATTAATCAGTTCATGTTTTTGTAGTGCAAAGATAATTGGACTTATTTTCTACCGTAATTTCATGATTAGATTATTTGCCCTCACATTTTATAATTAATGTTCTTTTGAGAGATTTGATTGTGTCAATAATTGGTAGAGCAAATTCATGGGGTTTTGGTATAGGGGTATTTTAAGTTTTCAGAATGAAGTCTTTAGTCATTAATTCAACACCTTGAATGTTTTTCGATAGCGTCTTATGGAGATTGTCTACACTAACTATTAGTTCTTGTTATTTATCTAAGATTTAGTTTGTAGTTTCCGTGTTCTTAATTTGATGCTTTTATGATTGCTCAATAGTTTTTAGCAGATTATTAATGCGACTTTTAATCTTACTATTGAGTCCTTCATTTTTTTGTTATCTTTTTAATTTTATTAAACTTGAATTTATTAAATAAATTATTATTAACATTCAATTTAATTACCGATCTGATTTTCAAGTTTAATAATTTCTGATAACCTATTCAGATCAGTATATTTTTAAATTGGTATACTGATCTGGTGCGTCATCATTTTCGTACTGACTAGTTTTCCTTATTAAATAGTAGATTTAGCCTAATGGGAAAAATGAGGTAAGACAAGTTCTAGTTATTAAATAGACGCTTGAAGGAGACTAACTTTTATAATGAGCAAACTCTGTTGGGTTTAAGATCTCTTCTTCTGTGAAAAAGATTTTTAGAGTTCTATAGTTAGATTAGCATGGTTGAGAGGAGAAAAATGTTCCTCAACTCTTTTCTGGAAAACTTTGAAGCTTAGCATTTGGTACCATATTCTCAATATATAGTTTTGTTCCATTATGTTTAAGTAGCATGAACATTGTTAGCTTTTGAGTTTTCTTAGTGTGAGAGAGACTACATTTAATTTTGGCATGCAGTCTCTTTAGAAAGATAGTACTTGGGTGAGAAGGATTGAAAGCTTCTCAAACTTCTTGAAAATTTCAAGTAGGGGTTATTGAGAGTGGTTTGGTTGAAAATCTCGTGAGTTCGTATTACTCATCTATTAACTTTCTAATTTAAAACTATTGTTATTTATATATTGGTAAAATATAAATTAACCATAGTATGTATATTATTAGATTGCTTGTAAGGTAACTTATATATTTCATTTTTCACATTTTTAATGAAGTTAGATTATTTGAGTAAATAAACAAATCATTTTATTGCTTAACGGGAATTGCTTCACTTTTGGATTATGATTCTACTTCAGATTGATTTTTAATAGTCGCAAATTTCAATAATTCCAGATCCCCTTTCTTTCCTTTAAGATTGCTTAGTCTCTGCAATTCTTTGAATTACTTTGGCTATTTATTGTAATTATTACAACTTGAATATAACTGGGAAAATTTCAAATTATTACAGTTCTTTAACTTCTAGTTAGTTAATCCAGAGTTACTTTCTATACTGTGAACTTCATTGTCGTTAATTTCATTTGAGGGCAAAAAGATTACTACATAGATTTTTCTAACTAAACTAGACTATATCAAAAAATAAGAGATTGCTTCTATCGAGTTCACTATGAAATGGTTTCCTGGAAGTAGGTCAATTTGTCACCATTATGCATCGACTTTTTTCATTTACCAAAACTTGTATATTACTAGTTCTAGAATTCAATAATCTAACACTTATTATTGATTGTATTTTAAAAGACTGAAATACCTTAAATGTTTTTCCTATCTAAATGTATTAATAATGGGGCAAAATGATAAATAGTTTTATATTTCACTTATACCTTTATTCCTCTTAACTATTTATGTTTTACTTTTCTATTTTAATACTTTTATAATTCATTAAGAATATTATTTCATATTAACTACTTTTAATTGTTAATAATTCTCCTATATTTTAACTTTATAAATTGGTTTAACTATATAATCTTAAAAATAATCATGATTCTTCAAAAGAAATAATGAAAACATTTAAAAATTACTAATTCACTTTTATTTTACAATTCTTTTTATTTCATTAATGATATTCCTCGGATTTACTGATATTATGTTTTAATATTAAAAATATTAAACCATTAATTATCAAAAACAAATGCAATTATTAAATTGATATTTCTACCTCATAAGATTTCTTAATACATTATTATATGTAATGTGAAATCCTATGAAATCTTAAAATATCTTTACTATTCAGCTAATAAATATATAATCAATTAATATTATGCTGTCTTTTTCACCATAAGTTCTGGCCTTATGACTCTTTTCTTTTGGCATGCTATCTTTCCTCATGCCTTCTCACCAGTACAATTTAAATCTTGGTTCTTGTACATGGACTTCGTATTATTGTAACCATACTAGTGATTATCTGTGGCTAACTTGTTTTGACATAGAGTTTATCAATTTCTTGGTATTTTTCTTATGTAAAATTAATAAAAACTCTTTAGTCATTTTAAATATCTTTCAACAAATGTAGAACCAACACATGTCATTCTTAGTACTTCTTTTTAATTTATTGATAATACTCATGAACTTCAAACTATCTTATCCTTTAATTTAATCATATTATATTGTGTATGTTATTTATATATTTGCTAGTGATTGCTCATGTCAATTAGTTTACACTTCTTATTTATTTAATTAGAGAATCTATTTAGAGTTTCCTGCTACATTTATAAGGTTAAATGTTTCTTTATATATATATATATATATATATATATATATAGTATGAGTTCCACAATAAATTAATAAACATTGCAATAATAATTCATGCCATAGTTGATTATTTTCCTCCTCTGATTGGTTGTTATCATATTATCCATGACATTCTTTGTTAGGAATGTAATGTTTTATTTTTGTTTTGGAAGGATTCCTTATCTATTTAATTTATTCGCTCACATTTATAGATTTCTAGGACTAGTCAATACTCAAATTCATTCTTTACATGCTCCTCTGAACTAAATTAGCTATTATTTCACTTATGTAGTCTACTTGACTTGAGTTAGATTCCTTGAGGTTTAATTCTGAATGCCACTTGCTTTATAATTGCATTTAAATCTTTTCAATCTTCACTGATTATGTTGCAACTAAAGAGGTGTATTTTTATATGAATAGTGATATAATTCGTGTCATTATAAAAACATCAGTAATCAAGCTATTGTTTGAACTCATTAATTATTAGTAAACTTCTGAGTTATCTATTTTTCTATTCTATATGTTTTTCAATAGATTTTGAATGAGTAATTAAATTAAAAATCGATGTATTGATATTTTATTTTATTTATCATTTCTAAATACATATTTGTTTTTCTAATTTTTTCTTGTTACTAACAACGTTACATAATTGGTATTAAGTTAAGATTTTGTTGTTTTTTCAGTCTTCCTATAATTGCCAAATGACTCTTTTAATCTACTGTAAGTGTTTTATATTAACTAATAAGTCATCGACAATGCCTATTGCTTGGTTTGTTTGATTAACTCCATTTGCTCTGCTACGAAATACTGGGCATCTTGTAGTTATTTATTAATTACATTTGTATAATTTAGTCATCAGAGTAACTTCATTTGTATTCTGCTAAATTTATATGTTTCTAAGATGTTTGTATAAGATTCTCGATTGAATTATAAATTTTGCTTCTTTTGATTAACTATTATTTTTCTTAGTATTGATTTATAGCTTGTCTTTCTTGACAGAATCCTATGCTTTCTATAAATCTACAGAGGTATTACTAACTTTTATTTTGCTCTTGTGCATTAAAATTTTAATGCTTTTTTTCAGTGTTATTAATTATATAATTACTTTTATTTTCCTTAACACTGTTATTGCATTCTGTTCATAATATCCAGCGTTATCCCTCATATATCTTTTTATATTCAGACTTTTTCTCATATTCTATATTTAGCCCCATTATATAATTTTATAAGATTCTCATTAAATTTAGTCACAAAAGCATCTGCTAATTTCGGTAATTCTCTAATCTTTCTCTTAATGTAGTTAATTTTATCTTTTATATTTAAGCAACACTTTTTCATAAAAATGCATCTGGTCTAATTGCTTTTATATGAAATTTGCATTCTTTTACAATTTTCTCAGCATAGAGTTTTTAACAGGATTCCCAAATTTCTTGTTCTTCTATAATTATTGTGTCGTTCTTATCTCGCTTTGGCTATTATCTTTTCATTAAATAATAAACTATAGAATCCAAAAAAATTACTCCTCCGTATGATCTACAATTTTAATATTTTCATTTTTATAGATAGTCTTTAAACTGAATAAGATTATCTTTGGCTATTAGTTAAACTTTATACTCTAACAATTTATTTTTCTTCGTTGTACAATTTCTCTCCTCACTTATTTACACTAGACAAGCGAGCAAATATACACTGTAATACAATTGCTCTATATTTCCAATTTTAGTTGCTTTAGAAAGTAATTTCTTCCCAATCTTGAATAAGATAATCCAAATTTATCATTATTAATTCTCTGTATCCACTATAAATGTTCTTCAGTATTGTCTTTTCATTTCAAATATTCTAATTGTATATTTTTAATTTGAAATATTACATCAATCCTCTATTTAATTTTTAGTCTTCTATTATTTGTTAGTGTTCTATTCTTTATAGCTAGCTAGTTTATTAGATAAAAACATAGAAACTAGTCATTTAAAAATTAATAATTTTGCTATTCTGTTCAGGCAGGTTTTTCCCTCTTATACACTGCAATCTTGAAAATTATTTATATTTAAAACCCCCTTCTACAATTATATTTGTGAAAGCTGAAATCTCCCATAACAACCATTTTTTTACACTGTTATATTATTTACTTTTTCATGTGTCCCTAACTACTTTTTTTTCAATACTGTGGAAATATGTTGTGATAGCGTGCAGTGAAAGCTGTTCTCCTAAGTTTATGAATGCCCATCTAATTTTAAAGTTATTTAGTTAATATTTTATAGTCTTCATTTTGTATTAGTCGTTGTTTCACGCTAATATTTCTCAATTGCCGTTAAGTTGCGACTGAGCGATGTTTAATTATGGATTACAATTATTCTTTGAAACTTTTACTCTATTAATTCTCTGTAGAGAGAGTTCTTTTTAACATTTAATTTCACTAATTTTGCTATAGTTTTAAGTTCAGAATTTTGACTATATTATAAATTGATAATTCAATTACTATATAAAAAAAAATATATCTTATTACTACTCAATTAATCTCTTATTTCTTCAGTCCTATATCCCTTAATTCCTCTAACTGATTAGTAAAAGTCGGGTGGTCTGCTATTGTAAATATTGATTATAAAATTTGTTAAATTACCAAATAAATTTTTATTATTGACTTTGAATATTAAGGTTTTAAAATGATGAATATGCGTATAAAATTTTGACTTATATAAGTAATTTTCCTATTTTTATTGAATTTTTTAGTATATCATTGTCCTATACCTGTACCAGATGCTTCTAATCATATTCGTTTATAATATCTCTGTGTTCTTTTGTTCTTTTAACTAAAATTAATAGAGATGTTTACAGAATATATATTCTGATAATATAATAAGGATTTGATCTTTTAAAGTCTGCATTAATATAAATTTTACATATAATTTTAAGTAATTAATATATGAACCAGTAAAATATTAGTTAATCATTATTTTTAAATATATATAGGAGGAATAAATTCTAATATTTATTCATAGTAATTCCAATCATAAGAATATTTAATATTTCAAGAAGATCATTTAACTCAAATAAAGACTTTAAAAACAGAAGAATAACATGTATTTACTTTCATATTTATAAAAACTAACAATTTTAATTGTCTATTTTGATTATTAAATTGCAAACAAATATAGTGAATGATATAGCATTATAAAAAGAAAGAAGTGGCTCATTAAATAATAATAAGACTATATCTTTTATTAATATAAAAGCGTTTTAACTTCCTGTCAAATATCTTTGAAGTTCAACACGGAAAATAATCCGTTTATTTGAGTCATAAGTTAAATTTCATGGATTAATTATAAGATTATAATATAATAATCAGGATAATATGATAAAAAAAAATATGCTTTGCATATAATGAATAAAGGTATTTTAATGCAACATCTAATATTAATTTTGGGGCCCTAATTTTTACTTATAAATTGGAAAAAAATTAATTGTAAAGTTAATTATGATCTATGATTCTTTTTCTATTTTTATGTCCTAGGGATATTATTTGTATTTTTTTATCTTTTTTAATAAAATTTCTTTACTTCTTAAATTTATTATATTATTAATTTTAACTGTTCTAGATTTGATTTCTACAACATTAGAAAAATAGTCTATTTAAAATAATAATAATATTAATAATGTGATCACACTGAGGTCTTTGGGGACCCTCGATCATTAAAGCTTGGAGGTTATAAGGGACAAGCCCTTTTACATTAATTTAATTAATTTTCATCTGATCTGTTCAATCTCTCTCTGATTGTCACTTCAGTTTTATTTTTAATCAAAACTAAGAACTTTTCTACATTGCTGCTCTTTATGTGACCTTATCTGCAGTAAATAAACTCTTCCTCTGTAAAATAATTGAGTTTGTTATATTGTCTGGTCATATCTGACGTGTAGTCATAGAAGTTTATTTACTCGCAAACTGTAAAAATGGATATGTTCTTAAAGTTCTCTATAAACTGATTCATCAGTGAAGAGTAATGTGAATTGATTTGCATACAGTCTCTTAAATCGCAGACTGAGCTCCATTTGTTGTTATCTTCAGTTGTTCCATATTTGATGTTTAAAGAATTTTTAAAATTAAATTTATTATATCAGTTTTTAGCCAACATTATATAGTAACATTAAGTATTTGTTTGATTCTTATTGGTTAGTTGTTAGTAGTATCTCAAATATCAAAGGGGTTTAGGGATTAAGGGGTCTCTGGGTTTTATAAAAGAATTGTCGGCTCTATGTCGACTTAATTTTCTTATTATTTCTACTTAGGCGTTGTAAGAAGAAGAGAAGAGAGCCTGATGCTATTAATAATCCTCTAAGATTAATTACTAGTATTGTTGTTAGTGGAAGTAAATATATAATTATTAAATATAATTTAACACTAGGGGTGATTCCTTAATACTTAAGCGGATTCACTTGGCTATTGTGATTAATTATTATAAACATTGGGTGATTCTCTAATTGGGAATTTTAGTATTAAAATGGCCTTCAGAATTTTAAGGCAGTGACACATTGAGAAAAACACTTGTTTTTTACTCAGATTTCATTTCAGGTTGTCTTCTACTATTTAATAGATAGAGTAGGTAGTAAGGGAAAAAGTTGAGTGGTGAAATTTTCTGTGAGTTTTACTGAAGATTTTCGATCCGTTTATGTATCCATAGAGGAATTCAAGATTTGAGCTGGTTTAGCAGATGTTATTCCTAGGAAAAATCAATGATGATTTACTCTATTGTTTTAAGAGAGGTTTTATATTGACTGATGGCCTTCTGTAAGTGTGCTCGCACTAGTTGAAGGGAACATTTTCTATATGAACAGAGTGGACTATTTGAAGGTGGAACTGGCTTGATCTCTACAAAGAGCAGATTATTGATAACCATAGTAGTTACAATTCTAATTGATCATTTTATGACTATGGTTAATTACGAATGAGGTTTCAGGTGCTTAATGGTTGTATCTCAGCAGATTACGATAAGAGCTAAAGAGATCCCAAATGACTGTAAAAAATTTCAATGAAATAAACTTCATTATTTTGGCCACTTGTTGAAGTTTAAAAATGTTACGATCTCATACATAGCTTATGAATTCTAAAGTTCAAATACTAGGGGTACTTTTAGGACTAGTATTGCAATGCTGATAAGCTTTAAGCTTACTACCACAAGAAAAGTTTACTTGATCTACTACGTTCCTAGTCAATATCTTTAACTTTTTAATTAAAGAATTTTATTTATAAAGACTGTTTATGTTTTATTAATAAAATTAAGAATACAAAAATTATACTAGATTGACTTAAAGTTAATAACCGAATTATAATTATATAATATAAATTATTTATGATGTTGACGAAATTGAAATGCTTATATCAATTAAATAATCATCATGGGTTTGAGGACTAGTAAAAATGAGATATTTTGACAATTTCTTACATTATACATGTATCAAAGCCAAGAAGTGTCCAATGAGGTTTGAATATATTCTTTTTGAATTTTCATTTTCCCCAGAATCTTCGTGAAGTTAAATTATAATACTATATCAACTTAATAAAAATATTTTATTTTAATTAGCTTCAAAATTAAACTATAATCTAAAGGGAAAAAGAGGGATTAGATGATGATAACAAAGCGTGCTAAGCGATAGCGGAGGAAACTGCCAGTATTTATGGAGAAAAATAATAAAAACAAACCACAAGCACAGAAATCAGTAAAAGATTACTTTGAATGATCAAGCCAAAGCTTAAATGTTTAGCAAAACAATAAAAAAAACCTCTTATCAAAATAATAAAGTTACGAAAATTTAGACAGATTCAATATTAATTTGAAAAACGGCCGACAACTTCGTTTCTAAGAATCTGAAAGAGAAGTTAAAGGATGGGTTAGAAGAACAGAATGATTAGCAGAATGCTAAAGGAGTAAAATACGGGATTAGATATTCAGTAAATAAAGATAAATATCAGTGTAATACATAGATCTAAACATTTGCTTACAAAATGTCAGTGGAATTAGCTCAAAACATAAGAAAGATTAGGAGATGAGAGACAATGAGGAAAAATGCCCAGATCTAATAGGGCTCGTGAAAACGAAACTTTAAAGATTAATCAGAGTGAATAAAGACAACATAGCACAAACATAATTAACGAGAAACGGAGGAGTGCTAGTATTAAACATTGGAAAATACCCTATGAAAACTATAAAAATCACTTAGGTAGTGTATCGCAAGGACAATCTTAAATGTAAGAGGATTCTCATTTCTCATTTTCACAGTAAATATCCCTCCCTAATGTAACGATGAAGTCAAAGATATTCAGAACAGGTTACTATGCATTATTAAATCATTGAGAAAAAAATGAAATAAACAACGAATAATAGTAATGGGAGATTTTAACTTCCATATACAAGAAATTGGGAAAAGTCTTTAGAAAGGAGGGCTAATTTAATCCATTCCAAAAGGAGTGGAAACTCATAAAAAGGAAACCAATAGGATTAAGTTTACTCGAATGTTGAGACTATTAGTTGGGAAACGAGCTAGCTAAAGTCAAAAAACCACAAAATAGTTTAAGTTAAAATATAGTTCAAATTCTATGAGAACGATCTAAACTATAAGACAAAGAGAATGTGATAAAATTTAGGACATCAAGAAGGAGTGCAGGAAGACATTTGTGGAGGAAGGATTGGTACTAGAGCTAACAAACCTAGACAAACCAATTTAGAACTGCTTCAAAGACAGATTGGCAAGACAATACAGAGAAAAGAATTGGTACTAATAGCCTCCAAAATGGGCAAAAAAAAGAAATATTGGGGAAATTAACAACTTCAAAGATGAAAAAATGCAATTGAATAATGCCATTAGAGACATGGATCATTGCCTCGATAGAAATGATCTGAAAGGATTCTTCTATCTTGTAAAAATACTACAAAGAGTCAAAAATAGTCTCAGCTAATTAAGGGATTAACAATAAAAGAAGAGAGGACAAAAATTCAAACCTATTTAAGGGCAATTTGATAGAAAGGGTAGGTAACTGGAACCAAAACCTATGGGATTATGACGAATGAAGAAGACGAGAGTTTTTGTTAGATAGAAAATGAGGAAAAGTATCAAGGACTGCAACTTCAACAAAGCAATCAGACCTGATGATTTTGACGGAAAGATTTTGAGTAAATTAAAAAGAATCCTAAAACAGTTTACTAAAGAATATCAGAGTAGTTAAACACGGGATAAATTCTTGAATTAAAAAAAAGGGAAGATTAATTCTATTAATTAAAAAAACAAGGAGATATATACCCTTATATCTCAAACACTGGATCATTTATTGTAAATTCTCATTAAAAATATAGAAAAAAGTAATTGTAAACAAAAGTTTTAAATTAAAAGTTAACTTAATTTAAGATGTGACAAAACACAATAAATTAAAAAATCGTGACTCAGATCCCCTTCAAGGATCTGATAACACTTGAGCGACAATTAAGAACTTTAACATCTGATAAATTTTTTACAATACTAGGGAATATAGTTTAAATCGCCGATCAGTTTTACTAGGGTACTTCAATGATCCAGCTTTCATCATTTGTTGCATTTTATGGGGGAACTGGAAAGGAAACTACCTGTCCCTATCGCTACTCTACTAAAACACATAAATGAGAATAAAATCTTCAAATACAACTGGCACAACATCAATCAACAGCTCTGTAACATGTAAGGGAAGGCACCTGCTCTCTCTGCATATGTTACCACAGTTTCACGTTCAATCTCACTTTTTTTTCTCTATTAAGGTCATGGAGAGACAAATCAAACCTCGTTGCTTCCCTTCACCACACGATGCCAGAAACTGACTTTTGTACACACTCAAAGACACGGGTAGACTAGACTAATAGAGCAATTCATACCATTCATTCCTATCCACTTTGCTAATTCAACTTCATTTCAGCATCAATCTCAATTTATACCAGGTAGATTAGGTCAATAAAGCTCAGGGATCCATTCCCTCTCCTTGTCCCAAAAACCCATCTTCTCCTATTTAGTACCAAAGTCAAGGTTAACCTCCCTATTTATTGCATCACAGCTAAGGCTAACCTCTAATATAGTACTCAAAATAGAAAGTTCTAAAACATTCTAGAATAACACCTCTCTATAAATATTGCACATTTCAACAAAAAGTGCAACTAGTATTACTATAGGAAGTCATATGAAGAGGAACATAAAGAATTACTAAAGTTAAACGAAGATGAGGAATTTACAAATTATTACAGTGAAGATGATCAGGGAGAAGAAGATAATTTTCATCTTAATCACTGATTCAAATTCTCTTTAAAATTTATTCTATCAAAGATCTAGAAGATCTCTGTTTTTCTAGGTTAATTCCATTTTTTCTCTATTTGTAATCTTATATTTTAATTAAAAAGTAATTTAATATGTTTAATAGCTTAATAATAAAAATCGTTAAACATTTTCAATAAAATAACAACTATGTATAATTTTAAATAATCTTAATTTTAATTTACTAATAATTAATTAGTTGTAAACGTTTAAGATAAAATGATTTTAATGTAGATCTATTTAATTATTGTTTTTATATATTAAGGAATATCATTTTTCTTAATAGAGCTCAACTGATTATATCTAGATATATATAAAATTCAACTACTGTTAATTAGATTCATGAGATTTTCTATAATAATAATTTAACATCCACAAAAACCATAATCAGGGATAAATTAGAGAGTTATTTTATCGTTTATTGACATTTTTAAATCTATATAGAATTATAAGATAATTTAAATAAGAACTCAGGATTCAAACTTAATATTTTAATTTATGTTATTGCTTAATTTATATATTTTTTTCACTTAAAAAATATTATTAAAACTGTCTTTATATATATAAGTCTTAATGCATTAATTAAAGATGCAAGAGTATATTTAAGATAATTATACTAAACTTAATTATTTGTTTATAAGCTTCATCACCAACTTTTGGAATTTTGGCGATGAAGCTAGAATATAATTATAATTCCTAAAAATGCAATTACAGGAATTTAAATTTATTTTAATCAATGAATTAATCCGAAGAATCATACACCCCTCGGGATCGAGTTCACATCACTCAATCACAACTAGTTGGATAATGAACTATGAAAGCTCTGTGATGATGCGGCATAAACAAAGGAAACTCTAAGAAGTCTCGCTAAACTCCGGATCTTCCCATGAATCGCTATACTCAAATGGTAACTATTTCCAAGAATTTTGAAGTCTTAGGTAATACGAAGAAGTTGAACGTTAATAGGCTACAACCACGCCTTAAAACTAACAGCAATAAAAAATGGAAGATTTTAGATATAAAATCTTTTAATAATTAAGGTTATGGATTAACAGTTCAGACATTAATAACTATTCAAACAGTTCTTAGCCTTACAATGGCATTTGATAAACTTGTCTTTGTGTGCTCTCAAATCACTTTAAAGCTAGCTCAAACACTCTGCTATGTCACTCATGAAGGAAGATGGCAAGAACTAGAAAGTAGAGTGGAATCTCTTTGTAACACCTGGTTGGCAAAAACCAAATTGCTCCACCTTAACTAATGACAACGGTATGGTCCTGATATACTGTTTTAATTAGTTAAAAGTATGCTATTGGTATAAGCAGCCGCTCCACAGCAGTGATGATGAAAAGGGCTTGATCCTTAATATATATATATATATATATATTAAAGAAAACAAGAGTACCCACATCAACTTAATAGAATATTGGCACATATAAAATAATCCATTAGAAAAAGCAACAAAAGACTGCCTATTAATAAACCTGCATAAAGCTTAAGAGTCGGTCTGGAAAGAAAAAATGATAAAAATTTTAAAAAATAGAGCAAAAAATGGGATAGATATGACGGCAGTAAAACTAATAGAAGAAACAGTACAAGAACAACAATATAAAGTATGAAGAAGAAGAAATCAACACGGAGAAGGGAGTAGCTCAAGGCAGCAGATTATCACCAATGCTATTCAACATAAACCTACAAGACGCATTAAATTCATAAACAGAATCAATATCATTAATAAAACAAGGGAGCATTTGCAGATGACTTATTAATAAATATTAGCGACCTTGATTATTTCAAAAGAGTTTCAAAATGTTTTAAGGAAATAGAAAAGACTCATAACTTGAAACTCACTTAAAAAACTAGTATTTTCAAGTGACAATAAGAAAATCGAGAACCTATTTCAAATATAAGGAATTTCCAAGGTAGAAGAAGCCAAGTGTTTTGGATAATACTTGTATTTAAAAACGTAAAAAATACTTAAAAACACTTAGATTGAAATAAGATAGAAAACCGAGTTCTTCAATAAACATACCAAGTCAAACAATCACACGATGAATGATGCAATAATGTTTGCTCAATTAAGATCTCAGTGATTTACAAATACGCATCATTAGTAGCAACCCAACACATTACAAGCGGTGAGATCGAAAAGATGGTACAATTGTTAAAAATAATAGCATTTAAGACCTCAATAGCCTTGCAGAATAGAATATAAGAAATGTTACTTAATTTAAAGATACAAATACAATTGAAATTATTTGGGACTTGGTTCAGAAAGACATGAAGAATATTAAAATGAACTTGGATCATTTTATAAAACCTTGCAAAACCCCAGAAATAACCTAACTGGAAATAAATGTAGATAAAATCTAAGTATTTTTAATAAGGAATGTAACAGACACGATGATGCCAATCTGTTAGGGCAGGACGATAGGAAACTATAGAATGAGCTACTACTGTAATATTAACCACAAAGTATTTGCGGATTATAATCACCTAAAAAGCTGGAACTTGATCAATGTTGCTGGCGACTTAACGAGATTTTCAAAAAAATCAAGGTATAAAGACTAATATACATTGAGAGAAAGGAAAAAATTGAGATTATAACCAGTATATTTCGCTTTATGATAGAATAAAAAACTAGAATAACACGAGTACTATCAACCAGTCAAGGAGATGTTTAGGGTACCGTATATAAAAAAACAGGAAATGTCATTTTAAGAAAGCAAATTATATTAGCTTCAATATGATTGAATATCCAAGTAGAAGTTTATCTCATGAATAATAATAGGGGAAATCTGAGAAAGCTTGGGAGATATTGACAACAAACCGAAGGATCTAGCTCAAAAGGAGCAAACAATGAAAGGCAAGGTTGAGATCAAACATCAAAGTGAAGCACTATAGAAGGATTTAGAGGAATGAGCGGAGAACTGCAAAGCAGGTTGTTGTATTAGACTCACAACTTAAATCTCACTAATTATATTTCTGATTTATATTCTATGCATTTTGTTAATTTAACTAAAGTTATTTAATACTATTACTACGATAACAATTTAATGTTGACCCTCCCATAGGCTTATCTATAATAAAGCTAAATATTCTTTTTGAATAGAGAAATATTTTTAAATAGAGAAATAATGATCTTAAATTAAATATTTGAATATAAGGAAAGAAATATATAGTTTAAATAGTCTTCCTTCTAGCATTTTGACTAAGATTTTATTGATAATTTATGTTTACTAATTCTCATCAATGTCTTTAATTTTGAGATATAGTCTATTTTCTACATATTGGTCAAAGCTTGTCATCATATCTAATATTAAAGCCTTAAGCAATTTAATAATAGTAGTTTGTTTTTCTATCTTAATTAAGAATTAAGTTGTCATAATTCAATATGATTGTATATAATTCTATTCATTTACCAAAGAATGAGTAAATAATCAAAAATATAATAATATAAGATTTATGCTCATAATATATTTTAAATCTATTTTGATTATTTATTATGCTATATCGAATAAATCTCTATTTTAAAAGTTAACTATGTTTTCAATAAAAAGTATATCTAATTAGATTATTAATGTTTAATATATAATAGGTTTTTAAAACAACCAATAAGATATTTTTATTTTATATTTACTAATCATATTGGATAAATGATTATTATATTTAAATGCCTATAAGTTTAATATAAATCAAAGCTAATATTGTCAAAATTAAAGTTATTACTCTATGATGAAACTCAAAATTTATTTTTAAGACTTAGCTCGTCAATTAAAAATGATATTTAATTTAATAATTATAGAAAATTTTAATTTTTGATTTTTAATGATGACTTACTTAAATATTAAAATTTTCTCTAATTGTCTAGAATTCATCCCCAATGCTATTAAAAAAATCCTGAGCAATATTTAACTTTCCAAACTACTATAAACATATTGCATATATTAAATTTACAAGGTACCTTCAGCTAGGAGGTGATATTATCTGCAGTATATATTCGAATTTATGAATTAAATCAGGTTTCAACAATGCAGGCATTTTAAACACAAGCTATTTTAAGCTAGAACTTCGTTAATTTCAATTATTGATTCCAATATATTGTACCTCTTTAAACGTTTAGTTTTTTATCAAAAAATTACCATTTTCTCGCTTCTTTTTTATGAAATATTGTGTTGGAAGAGCTTTAAAATGCCCTAAAAGTGGGCTTAAAAGTCTTTATAACAATTAAGAGTATGACTTTTATTAATTAAGTCTACTAGTTTTATTATAATTATCTTAAAATTTAAATTTAATATTTAAATTAAGCGGCAAATTAATGCTCAACTCAGAAAAATGGAAATTCTTCAAGCTTCAATCAATTCAAAAAACAGAATTAAGAAACTCATCAGGGTAAACTTCAACTCAATCAAGTCTCTTGAGTTCTAGACAAAGCCATTAACTCCATTTTTAAGAGAAAGTCTTAAATGAAAACATTATTGGCAGTAGAACGACCACTAATCCTTGAGTAAAAACAAGGAAAAAAGCTTAGATACTTAAAAAAAAGATTCCCTGAAATGATTGACAGGAAAAAATTAAACTTATACTAACACAGTTAAGACATAAGCAAGATATTAGAGATGGAAGAATTTAAGCCACTAAAATGGTCTTAAGATTTGTCTTGGTACGTCAGCAAGTTTAATTTAAACAAAACAACCAAACACTGTACAAAATCTCTTAAAGACAAGAGTCTCGGAAAAACCTTTTTGTCTAAATATTTACTTGGCAATCAAATAAATTTCGATGAAGTTGGAATGCCACCTTCCCTAAGAATTTTAAGTAGTTCAAATTAAATTATTCAATTCCTAGGTTATTATGGCGCAAAAAAATCAATTTGAAATTAATTTTATTTACTTTATAGATTAATTGGATATATTTAAAAGCTCCATTCTTTTGCTTGTTTAAAGACCAAATACTAAGTAAGCTCTTGGGCTGTCAAACAAAATTATCATAAATGAATCTTAATATATGGAGAAGATTTAAGAAGAAGAATTTGATTTGGACAAAAGAAACATTATTATCATTTCTTAAATGATCAGGTCGTTTTAGTTATTTATAAAGGACTTTCAGGCCGTGAGATTAATGCCTAATACACTTTTGTGTCTAGTTAAAGCTTTTATCCTAATACTTAATAATTAAAGAGGATCAAGGCATAGAACTCATTAGTCATGTGCCAATAAATGTTGTTGGAGATTTATTCAAATTTGCGCTCTTTCAAGTTCGCCCTCATCTTTCAAACTTGACAAATTTATAAACACAATGAGTGAGATCTTTATTGAAAAATGTGATTGTATTGATAAAGAAGATTTTAAATTTTTCTTGCAATCAGTTTCTCTATATCTTATGTAGCGCAACCCACTATGAGTAAATAAGATTGATGAGTTTTCAGAGCTTAGTAACAATTAGGCTTTTATACAGTAAAAAAAAGGAATAGAAAGCAAAAGGGACATTATTAGAGAGACTGCTTTAAAGCAGATTTCAAAAAGCGAAACCAAATGATAAATACTCCAAATATAACAATTGACTATAATGAACAGGAATTAAGCCAATCTTAATTAAATTTCGAATCAAACTAATCTAATAGCTAATGGGATTTTTTTATTTTTATTCTCTTTCTTCAAAACCTTTTTCTTAGTTTTTAAATATGGTAAAATCAAAAGTTTACCTTTACTAATTTGGGGTTGGTAACGGCAAGACCATCTGTGTTCTATTTATGCAATTTTGTTAGCTCAACGGTAAAGAGAACCTTTTTTATTATTGGAAAGAATGAACAGCAAGTATTGAAGGATGAGAAAAACTTTGAAAAGCTAATCATAATATTTTCTCTGAATTTCAATCTCAATTAATTTAGCTATTACCACTTTATGTTACCTCAGACAGAAGGTGCTTGAAAGCTTGGCAACTGATTAAGACTTCAAAGCAATCTGGAATAAATTCATTTGTAATAATCTATGAGTACGATTGGATATTGCTAGAAGATTGTGTTGAACAAGCTGCAGATTTATTAAGTTAAATCTCTAATGATAGGGAGGTCTCGGTTTTTCTGGCTCTGTCACTACTCATAAAGAACAGAGTTGTCTCAAAGTTGCATTTGAGACAGAAGAGTCTTATTTCCAAGGTTAAGCTGCTTGTTGAGATAAGAGAGTGAAGCTAAAACTGGAACTAGTAAAGTCAAATTAAAAAGACTTTTGGAAAAGAATATACCAAACTTGCTTTATATATTACAAACTAACCTCGGTACTGATAGTCACTCAGTAGTCATATCATATTATTGAGAATTACTTTAGAAAGTATGTATATATACCTTTTCATTCAATGAAGAATGTCAAAGGTCTAAAACTTGAGGTCTAGTTTGAATAATAGTTTTCTTAGAAAAACATTGAAGGCCAATTTGGAGTCTTCCTCATAAACGAACAATAGGGAGGGCACTAATATGAAAACTTCTCTTGAAATAGAGTTAATGGTGGCTAATTCTTGATAGTTGGATATTTTTTTTCAACCAGGTTTCTCTATTAAATTATAGGTAGAGTAGGCAGACTAAACAATAAAGGTATTTACTAGTAATTAATCTACAAACAAGGTTGCAAGGAAAAGTAGAATAAGTCGTTCATTTTCAATAATAAGTCATGAAAAACTAAGTACATTTAAGACTGGTTGCACTTCAAACGTATCTTGATATTTTGAATATGCTTTTATCAATATTTTTTTGAATATTCAAATTGTAGAAGTAATTTAATGAACTATACTTTTCATTTATATTTTCAATAAATCTTATAATCAATTATTCATACTAAATCGATAATTATTATAAGTTAGTTAAAGTGGGGCAAAAGTAATATATTTTTTTACATTTTTCCCACTTTAGCTAAACATCTATTATATTTATAAATTTATTATTATTATGCTATTTATTTTATCATTGTTCAATCATATTAATTAAAGTTAGAATATATTAAATTATTAATTTAATTTTTAAAATGTAAGTACATTTCTAATAATTTTGATCATAATTAATTTAAATATACTATTTTCTAATTTAAACGTCTTAACTATATAAATGTTCGATTATTCATGATTCAAGATCAGAATAAAAAGAAGAACAGAAATTTCTAAAAGTTAACTTTTAATTTTTGTAAAAAAATTGCTTAACTTATAAATATATATTTATTTTTATTTTAACTTATCTTAACTTTAATTATCAATTAGATATCACTACTAATAATCAAGCAATCAAAATATAAGAATGTTAAATAAGTATAAGTATTTATATATATTACTAATTTTATTCATTTTTACTTGTACTCAGTATTTATCATTACTCTAATTATTAACATTATTCATGATGTTATTATTTATATTAGAATGATTCATGAGTTGTATATATTTCTACAATTAACTTATTGAAAATAATTTTGATAAACCTATGCTGAGGAAGTCAGTCTCAACTAATCTTAAAACCATGATATCGCTAAGCTTTATTATGTGAATTTTCATCAAGTGAAAGAGGAATTAAATCCATTCATTGATTAGTGCTTTTAGTAGCAAGTTTCAAGTAATAAAACAAATCTACATGAATAGTCTTAACTCTTGAAGTCTCCAAACGAAGAATCAAATTCAGAAAAATTTCCGATTCTTAAAGAAAAAGTAAATAGTCAACAAGGTAAGCATATAAGAGAAGCCTCGATACACTCCAATAAGCAACCCTTATCAAAGAAAAATAAAAGATAGAAGAAAACAGATTCAAAAGTAAAAGGAAAATTATAGAAGATAAATCCAAAAGTATCATTAGTTGCTCATAGCATAGATAAGTCATATGGAGAGCTCGATGTTGCAAAATAATAAAGCGCTTAGTAGTAAGAAGAACTATATTCTTCCTTCAAAAATGAATTTATTGTAGCAAAGAGTAGATATGGTCGAAACATTATGAGAATACTGTCTCCTCCTATAAAGTTATTGAGAAAAAGAACAAAAGACAAAAGCAATGAGTCTTCCTCTGTTTGAGTTTGTGGAATACCATTAAATATTTCGGAAAGTTGAGGAGAGATAATTTAAGTTCTAAATCATTCAGTAAAGAGTTTAAATATTTAATTTTATGCTTTTCCTCATTCCATTTCAAATTATGCTTTGATTCTGCTGCTCATTCAAAAGTCCCCGCCATCAATTACTACTCTCTTGTTAAGAGAAATCAATCAATTTAAAATAATAATTGAATTAATGAATATTCGCAAAAATAAAAATACTTACTAATTTAGTATAAATTATAATAGCATTTATATAATTAATAAATAAATTAATATTATTGTGTATTAATCGTAATGGCGTGGATTGAACCCATTAGGTTGGAGTGATTTTAGTGGTTTGAGATGTTGGGCTCAGTTGTGCACTCTGTGCAGAATTAATTTACCCTCAATGTAAAAGCCGCAACTCTATCGTATTTTATATTCTCTCCATTTCTGAAGCAGCTCATCAGAATAATTTTTTGCTCGCTCCAGCCATCACAATCAATATAGTGTATTCCTAGTTTACTTTATCGCATAATTTTTAGTGAAAAACTTATTCCATGTTATTTGATTTACTTAATATATCAATATAAGAGAATACCTTAAAGGTTGTTACTTTTATAAGTAACTTAATTTATATATAGATTTATCATTAACTTTCGATGTAAGCTGTTTGCAATATAACAAAAAAGCAATGCAATAAAATGGCAAGGATTGAGAATAATTATAATAATTCAAACAGTGCAGCTTTAGGAAAAAGTTTTTGTGAGCTGCTTCGGTCCTAAAAAATCAATATTTTTTAATTAAGTTTAATAATATACAAACGAACTATAAAAACTTTCTAAACTATATGCAGCATTGTTATTAAATGTGAAACTTAATCTCTCACTGAGTTACTATAACTACACTCAACTCCATTAACATTAAAGAATAATAATTTTTTAATTATATTATTATAAAAATTTTTATTATAAACTATACATTAATACTAGATTTGTTAATTTTTCTGAATATTTAAACTTCCTATTTTTTAACAAATTTACATAAATAAACTAATTGTTTATAATTTAAAAGATCATCATTTTGCCCTATCATGTCATTGAACTCATCCCTCATTCGCTTTTTTCTTTTAAATACTTCTGCTTGCTTCCTTTAAGAGCAAATTCTTCTCCTTTAACCTCCTTTACTTCATTCATTCTACGCTTTCTTTATGAACTCTGCTTAATCAGATGAGCAGATCGACCTTTTTGCACTTATAGATTATATTAGGTCTTATTATTTTTACTGGTATAAGAAAGGGAGCTCAAGGGAGCTTGGACTAACACCTGTTACATGTGTACGATAAGCTTTTAAGTTTAATCAAGCCCTTCTCTTCACTTTAATTTTCAAAAATCATATAATTTACCCAATCATCATCTAATGAGAGCAAACATCGCATATCCACTTTTTATCCAAGTGCAACAAGTCGCTTTGATTAGGAAGATAGATTAGCAAAGTGGGCTTCGACTTTGTGTAGTCTAGGAAATCCTCAGCAGTGAGGCCCTCCATCAATCTAGACACTTTGTTTTATTTTTCACGAAATTTAACAAATAATAATTGTTATCAACTATTTAAGCTCTTAATGTTCAAAGGAGTTTTGTTGTCAAATTTGAATTAAATTTAAACTTTCAAAGACGAAGTTTTATATTTATTAGAATAATTATTCTATATTGAAAAAAGGTTTTAGCCTCTAGTTTTTTCTTTTTTAACGTAGATAAACATTCAACATAAATGGAGCGACTATGATAAAGTGATATCAGATATTTTTATGTAAATGATAGTCATTAAATATTATCAGACTCAAATTACTCAAATGTGTCATCAGGAAAATACGATAAGGATGAATATAATTTACTGATAACGCTTAATTACATTTCCACGTAGCTTATTTAAGCGTTAAATTAAAGATTGATGAGCCAATCGAGATACCTGAACTCTTGCTAAGTGAAAATAACAGGATTGATAAATTCCATGTAAGGAATCTCAATGAGATTATACTATTGACCTATAACATTGATCTATTTGCACAACTTGAAAAGATCATAGACAACCAAACTATTGAGGAGTCCTTTTTTAGAGATAAGCTTATCAAAATCCTTGAAAAAGCTTGCATATTACATTTCAGACTATACAGATGTAGACCATTAGTAAAGGAATAAATTGAAGCCTAATCTAAAATAGTTTTCCAAAGTTTGAAATTATAGTGTGAGATCTAATCTCTGAATCATGATGAATAAAAACTAGGCTAGATTTTATTAGTGTTCTACAGAACACTTGGGAGGGAACAATAAAAAAAGAGGATTAAAAGAAACTAAAATGTAAAATGAAGAGATTAAAATTATAGTTTGCATTAAAACTACAAGTTTAGCAAGCAGAATTTATATCAAAGATTTAGAGAATCGTATTAAAGAGTTAGCTAAATAAATAAATATATAATTAATCAACCCCTGACTAAACTAAGCTTAAGTGGGCCAAAATTCGTGTGGCTTAAAACTAAGCTGAACGGGGTCGCTCATTGCCGGAATAGTTCAATAGTAATAAGGCCTTATATCACTTTAAAAAGTGAGAGCCTATTAAAATCTCCATTTGGAGTGGATCCTTAAATTTAATGAATTCGCTTGATCATGAAAAAACATCTTCGCTACAGTTTGAAAAAGATATACCATAGACGCTCTGTTAATTTAAGATCTTAAACCTTAAGAAGAAAATAGCTGCAGAAAATTACATTGAATCACTATATCACCAAAAGATAATTATCGATTTTGACGAAGGAATTATTTAACACAACTATCCAAAGCTCAAGGATGGCGACCAAATTGGTAAAAATTTTAAATATTCGTCAAATTATAAGAAATAATACATAAAGTTATCTAGATCAATTAAAATATCAAACTTATTCAATCAAATATCAAATATTATTAGTTTTTATCAATTAATGTAAAGTCATCGAGATAAGTTGTCGATCATTTCTCGATTGCTTTACATTTAATATTTTAGTTTGATTGATTCATTATCTATTCTCAATGTTTATATAGTATATTCTTTGATTTTTTAACAGAACTATTATAATTATGAAAATGAGTAAATAATAATACACATTAACTTAATAGTCAATACTTTTTCACTTTTGTGTTTTTAAACTTTTATAATTAAATTTTATGCCTGTTTAATTAGTTATATTTAAAATAGATATTCTGAATAAAATAATAATAAAACCTTTTAAATTTAAATTATGCATGGTAATTAAGTTTAAATTTTTTAGCTAAAAGTATTCAAGTTTACTTAATATATTTTCTTTATTATTAATGAATAAAATTTTTATTACTTATATACTATTCACTAAATCACAAACTTTAATTAATTAAAGATTTATATTATCTTAAATGTAAAACAAACTCAAACTAATTCTAACTTTTATTATATAAGCATCTTTTAAGTTAATTAGTTTATCCATAAATTTATAAATAGTGCGAATAAAATTACATGAGATATTTTCACTACATTTATTAACCAAGTTACCAATTTTTTAAAAAAAAATATTACAAAATGCATTTTTAGAGTTTTTCAATTAGTAAGCTCTGATTAAGCAAACTTAACATAATAACAACCGCTTTTAGCAAAGACCACGTTTATTTTACTGTCAACTTAGAAAATAATAACAGCTTGATATTCTACAACTTTATCTTAAGGCTTTCTTGAAAATTAGGATTAGAAATGGCGAGAGAATTACATAATATAAATAGATAACACAACCTACTACAAGGTTTCATTTATAAGATAAAAATTCTAGCCCCTTCAAGTACCTTTTAAATTTCAAGGTAACTTAGCATCAGTTGAAAAAGTCTTCACCCATATTAAAAGTAATTACCTTGACTTAACGAGTTTAAAATTAGGAAATTAGTAAGTATATCTAAATGCCTCATTTTTTAATTAACTTTAAGGACGTAGATAATTCTTTATTTCGCTAAACACGTTTTAGAATTAATCTTTAATTGGCTACAGAAGAAATATTTAAAAAGCATTAACTTTGCTATACTATACCTAACTTTAAGGCGATTCCTATTGAATTGGTGCACTCTATAATTTTATACTAATTTTGGCTTCTTTAGTATAATAAAATTGCAATTTTTAAAATTAATATTTAATTCAATTCATAAGACTCTTAACTTATTTTCTAGATGTACTAACTCACAAATAATTACTGGCCTAATTATTTAATGTAACCAGTTAAAAATGGTTTTAATATTTAATGGGATTTATCTTATTATTATTTATGCATTTCACTAATTTTAAGTTAATAAAATGCATATAATTCTAAATAAATTATATTAATTATTCTTTAACCATATTTTAATTTCTAATAAGTTTAGTATTAAGACTTTAATGTGCAATGCTATTAAATACATAAGTCACTAATTATAAAATTATAATTGCCTAATTTAGAAATGTAATGAACTTAGGTTAAAATACTAATTTGTTTAATTCTTAAAACAAATCTTAATTAAAACTATTTAGAATTAAAGAGTAATTTTCTAAGATAACTTAAGATTATTAAGTACCCATAATAACAACCATTTTTGGCGAAATACTTTTATATTATGACTATTAAAGATTTTTAATAGTCTATTTCAAACACAGCATATTTCTATATTGATCTATTGCCAATTTTAATTGAAATATTAGTATATATTAATTTTAATCTGTTTAATTAGCTAATTAAGATTAACTTTATAATGTATTATAGATTAACTAAACGATTAAACATTAATAAGTATATCTTATTATTTAATAAGTTAAACTAATATAAATATGGCATTATCTTAAAGTAAGGTCTTTAAATAAAGTTTTTCAATTTTCATACTAAATATTTTTAGCTTTCTCAATACATAAAAAAAATAAATGGGGGTTGTAAGAACTTGACTTGTTAAAATTTTTTGTCTACGATCAATGAAAATTGTAATCGATTTTATAATCTATATATTCAATAATTATTAAAAAATTTAGTTACACTCCATGTTTGATTGATTAATGTTTTTAACAGATATTTAATATTTAACTTTAATTTGCATGTGTAATCAAATTTCAAAATTTAGTTACACACAAAACTCCTAAAACCTTATAATAAAGTAAAATATAGTTAAATTATTGATAATTCTAATAAGATTTATATGTTTACAAAAGAACATTGTTAAGTACCCTAATATATCATATATAATAATTTATCAACGATTAATTTTAATTCAGAACATTATTCTTAGAGTACTAAGAATTCTTTAAAGACTTTGTTAATTCTATCTAGATTCAAGTATATTTTATCTATGTTTGAATCCTTAATTATTCTATATTTAAAGTGTGCGTAACTAAATTTTGAAATTTAGTTACATATAGAATTTTAATTAAAATGCCTAATATATACTAATAAAACACTCAAACATGAAAAAAAAGGCAATAGAGTTTTTAGCTGTCACTGAATGTATTGAATAGATAAATTTTTACAGTTTTAAGGCACTTTTTTGCCTAAAACAATTTAAGAATTATGCTTTAAGAAAATCGATTTTTTTCAGTATAACTTTTTAATAATTCTCTTTAAGCTTTGTGAATTTAATATGTCGTTAAATCAGAGTGGATATTAGACATGATTTAAAATGAGAAGCAATTTTTGAAAGTCATGGTATTATCTAAAATAAAATACCAAATAAATTTTCCATTGAAATATTAAACTAAATTGTAACCTTAAGAGGAAGTATTTTTGGACATAAAATATACTTAATAAATCATTATCTTTTCTTTTTATTCTTTGATAGTAGGATAGATGTTTTATGAACTATTTCTTTTTAATATAAATTCAAATTTCCTAAAATAAAGTTGAGCTTTCATAAGTTATCTAACATTTTTACGTTACCATATTTTTGTATGTTAAAGTTAACTTTAAGTCTTTTAGATTACTTTTTGAAAATTGATAAGAGATCTAAACCTTAAAAGTAATTAAGTTGATGTGGGAACGAAAATTTTTTCCAAATCTATTAAATTCGTAGTTATTACTTTTATTTTTTTAAATTCTATCATCTTAATTTGCAGAATTATTTGAAAACTTGTAATTATTACTTTCTCAGCTATTTCAGATCTTAAATCACTAATTAGATCCTTTACTGAATTTTTATATTTGCAATAAAAATTTTTAATTTATTTAAATTTACTTGACTATTATATTTGTTGAAATCTTTTTCCTTTTTTTAATATCACTTTTAAAACATAAATCGCTACTTTTTCTTTTTTCACTTAACGAAACTGAAAGATTAAGATTTAATTAAATCTTAGCTCTATTGTAAATTTTCATCATACTTAGAAATTGGGATCTTAAGTTATTACTAAAATCTCTAAACAAAAACACTATTTGTTTGAGAATTTATTTATCTATAAATAAATTTAGGAATCATCAAATTACACTAACATGTGGATGCCCTTGCATATTAATCTTTAAATAATTATTGAAATTTAATTTAATTGAATAGTACTTACTTTTTAATAGTTTAATTAAAATTTGCGCTTTTAGAGTTTAATATATGCATATATTTCTTCATTGTCAAAGAATATTTTGAGTGCCAAGTTTTTATTTTTTAATCACTATTTTTGATAATTATATGTGTATGATTATATTATAGGGTTAATTATTTATTTTTGAGCAACTTTTTCTATTGAGTGTTGCTACCTAATAAAGTTCATTTACAAACAGATACATATTCTTACTGAAATCATTAAATAAAATAAATTAATTATAAATAATTAGGATTATTATTCTTAAGAAGTTACTTAGATTAAACATTCAGATTCTGGACTTCAAATCGCAAATAAAAGGTAACAAGTTTTATAAATTGTATTTCAAACATTTATTAATTTCTATTAAAAATTTATTAAAAAATAGCTAGTAAAATTAGCTTACACTATCATTTCTATTACAATTTTTATCTATTAGATCCGAGGATTCCTCAACCCTCTATCCAAAACTTGGCAACCTAACATTCTTAAGATTATCAGTAAAACTATATGATTTATAATCAATTACAAGTAACTCATTAAATACCATAAATGCATTAAAATTATCACTATTCTCAGAATGGTAACTACTTAAACTAATAAAATTAGGATTAAAATAACACTCAGTAAAATAATCCTAACAATATTCAGACACAAGCTTAATAATAGATGACGCTTAGAAACTCAATAAATCATTAAAATTTTAAATATAATGTATATTCTCCAAATTTAGTGACCTAAAATGATTAATCAATATAAAAAACTAAAGGGACCAATATGCATTAGAGTAATCTAAATTTAAGAAACAGTCTTATTTTGATTTACTATTACAATAGATTATAATAAAACTTAAATTTTACAAATTTAAAATTTAAAATCTAGAAACAAAATTCAATAATTACAAAAATTTTAGGAACTTGTATTAGTACAAACTTAATCATATATAATCATTTGATAAAATTTAGAATTGCAAAAAGAGTTAAATGAATTAGCTTACTCTTAATCTTTTAAATAAATAATAAAAAAATAGAATAGCAATCAAAATCCGAAACAAGAGTAATAAATTAATTATGATTAATAACTGTAAAAGCCGAACTAAGTTGTTTTCTAAAATGAAATAACTTGCAAAAATAAGAACTACATTAATGAGAAGAAGTTATTGAGAAAAAAACAATTTATGGAGTCATCTTTTTAGTACTATGAATTAAAAATAGTCACATAAGGAAACAAAATTTAGAAACACAAAGACCTTGTAGAGTTACTTAATGATAAGTTTGGAGATAAATTCAAAATATAATTTAGAAAATTATTGAAGAGAATCTGAGAGAGACATTGAAGAAATCAAAAATTAAAATTTTAAATTAAGTAATGAACAGTGCGAAGAGCAATTAAATGGTTAAATTTATTCAGAGTTCAATGAAATTATAAAAATTAAAAATGAGCTAACCTACCCTGACCAAATATTATAAGAACAAGTCTAAAAACTTTAATTTTATGAGTGGGGAATGAAGCAAACAAAAATAATTATGTGCAGTATTAAGGCAGCAATTTAGAACTCAAAAGTGTGGGATAATAAAAATAAAAGATTACAAAAAAAAGAAATGCGGAAATAGGTTTGATTTTATGCTTATCGATGGCCATTGGGATAAAACAGCTTGCAATTTAAATTATCCTACTTATAAAGAATGAGAATTTCTTGACGAATTTCCATTAGAAAACCTTTAAATAGATGGTGATTATTTTATGTAGTTAACAAATAAAAAGCTAGAGTCTGCATTCAAACATTTAAAGATACACAACTACTAGTGTATTAAAATAATTACCTGGAAAAAATCGACATAAGCAAAATTGTCAGAGAGGGACCCGGCTGATTCTTAAGACATTGCTACTAGTTTTGCATTATGGCAAGAAATAAGGGACCTTTTGGCTGTTAAAGAGAAAAATCAAAGACTCACACTGCTCCAATTGTCATTTTTGCAGAGCTTAGGGAATAATCTAGAAAACCTGATTAGATGTATGAAATAATTGAATAGCTAGTTCCAAATGGAAGGTATCTAGAAATATTTTCAAAGCCATATTAATAAAGACTTAGGTGGACAGAATAGGAAATAAGAGCATTTAGTGAAAAAAAAGCAAGAACTAAATTAAGACGATTACAAAGGGACGAAAATTTCTAAAAATAGATATAAAAATTTTAAGCAATAACTTTAAGCTGAGACTATCAAGTATTATTTCTTATGATTTTAATTAAATTCTCCTTGTTTTAAATACTCTATTCAATTAAGATTTGGGGTTTTAATATTATTAATAATAGTACTGGGAAAAATGATGATAATTTTAAAGCCGAGAGAGATAAGGGTCTCTATGATAACTTATATAATTCCTTCGATCAACCAAATCGTGAAGCTCATCTTTTATTGTTCCAAAGATTATTCAATTCAACAGGCAAAAAGGTTCAACATGAATTAACTTAATTTTCAAAATTTCTTTAATTATTTTGGGTCATTAAAATTATTTATTAATGACACAATTATTTTATACACTTACCTAATAGATCAGTATTAATACATTGTTTATATTATATTTAAATTGAGCAAATTTTTTATTCACTCGATAATTTAGTTATTAATATATCTAGAGGACATAGAATTGCCATCACTATTATCTTTTTTGAAAACATTTTTACTTTTATAAAGAATAGTTATCACAAAGTTTAAACCAAAATTCATAAGACATATCGTATTCAAATTTATTTTGAAATTGTAGAACTCCAAGTTATACAATAAGTTAATTAGATATATTTTTTAGCAATCTATCAATAACTATATATAAACGTTGTCGAATTTACTTCTATATAAACTGGCATTTTTTTTACCACTAAGTCCAACTTTGGATATGTGTCAAAAAATAAAGTGCGCCTAACAAGGTAAGTATTAAATACAGCCACTAAACATGAACTATTAGTCACTTCTAACTTCTAAAAAGTTATCAAATTCTTTTTAACCTAATGCTATTGTTTAAATTAATTGGCAATAGATATTTAGTAACATTTATATAAGTTAAGAGTATAAAAACTAAGCCTATGTAAGTTTAAATAAGACCCCACAATCATGAAGTTGAAATGTAAGATGAGAATGAAAACTAAGAATGTCAGTTCTCTTTAAAAATTTAAATGTTTTACTAGAAAAGCCAAAAAACTTCTTCAATTACATGACAACTTATATTATTCAAGTATTTAGTATTTATTGAGATAATATGTTAAATTAATCAATTAAATAAAAGAAAATATAAATAAATATAAACTAAAGATATAAAAAAGTCTAGTCACAGATTAACATTAGACAGAAATCGAGATTGACGATATGTTTATTATGCTTGAAATCACTCTACAAACTAATATATAAAAATAGATATCGACTTAAAGTTAATGCAAGATTGGCAATTCGTACCAAACATATTCTTAAAACCCTATTTTATATAGAAGTCTTATCTGTAGAGGTAAACTAGATGAAACTAAGCTATTTGACATTGAGAATGAAGACTCTTAAACGAACATTCAAACAAATTGTTCTAAACAAGATCAAATGAACTTTAAAAATATAAATATGTTCCACAAGGGGAAGATATTTAAATGATTACTCAAGGCATAGAGGCTTCCTATGTATTTTTGATCATTATTAATCAACTTAAACTGAATGTTTTAATATATTATCCTTTAACTTTCAGTATTATTAGGGACATCATATCATCATCACTTTGTTTAAAAAAAGTAACGCATAAATAACTGGTCAACATGCTGAAAGTATTCACTGCGAAGAAGATTGATCAAACAAGAGTTCGGTGATAATTCTCATAGAAAATATCTAAAATACAGCAAACAAAACTGACTCAAAAGTTAATTGCTAGACTATAAGAATACCAAACCAGAAAATAACTGAAAAAGACAAGCATACTACCAACTTAAAAATAATAGGGGGTTCCCTGAGACCTCAGTATGATAACATATTATTAATAAATTAGCAATAGAATAAAATTTACAATTAAATATAGATTTAAGATTTTAAGATATTTGAATAATCAATAAATTGGAGTATATAAAATATAATTTATAGCTTTATGATACATAAACATATATTTTAAGTGAATTATTTGTGTATAATATAATAATGCTTGCTAAAAATTTTAAATGCAAACAAATTTTATATTTTTAGAATAATTTTATAATTTATAAATAATCATAAATCATAATATAATTAAAAATTGAAAATAAAAATAAATAATTCATATTGGGGTCTCTAGGATCCCCGAGCGGTGTAAATAAAGATAATATGTCCTATTGGTGTTTGTGTCATCTTCTTCTTCTGTTGTTGTTTCTGTTTCCTCTTTGTTAGTATTGCCTTATTTTTCCTCCGTTACTGGCTCTTCTTTTGTTGTTTCTTTGGCCCTTATTGAATTTGTCTTGTTTAGGGGCTATGGTGATCATTTGCGTGTTTTCATTCTTCTTTAACATTTTCATGGTGGAGAGTGCTTTGATGAAGATCCTGAAAGTTATCTTGCACTCTTAATTAAATTTTTTGAGTTTGGTTGTTGCTTATTGAATGAAATCTCCTTTGAGGAAGTTGGCTTGTCTGAATAAAATTTTGAGTTGGATTTTGCCTAGTTGTTCAGCTAGTCTGTGCCTATTTTATGTTTCAAGATAATGTCGTCTCTGGCTTTAGTATTTTTCTCAAAGATTGCTAGGTATTGTTTAAGGAAACCTAGCTAGATGACACTGAAGTTTATGGAGAGGCCATACCGTTGTTAAACTTCATTTGAAACTTCCTCCTGCTACTGTTGTAGTTATCTACACACTATTTCAGGCGTTAATTTCTCATGAAAGGAGTCAAGAAGAGTCGCATGTTTTTGATGAGTTAGAATTCTGTCTTGATGTTCATGTCGATGTCTCCTTCTTCTTGCTCGAACTAGGCGTCCCAATCAGCGTATGATATTTGTCTGAATACCATTCAAAACCCCAAAACCCTTTCAGTAGTTTGATTGAGTTTTTGATTGATAAAAGTAGACTATTAAAGCATACTTTATTAGGGTTTTAATAGGGTTTATGTAGGGGTTTAATGTTTAAATATTAGTATTTTAAGTGAGTATATGCGAGGTTTTGGGTCAGTTTATGACAGTGAGTATATAGATTTATTGATTAAGCTGCTATATGGATGTGATCATTATAGTGATCAACTCAGACCTATTCTAAATTACACATCTATTGCAAGACTGCTCCATAAATCTCATGCTACTGTTAGGTCACACTGTCTATTAGCATTGAATTTAAAGAGATAGCATCTTAATCCTAAGCCTAAGAGACCCTTAAAATTTTAGCAGCATCATATTGAATATCTTATTAATGATAAGACTCTTAAATACTGGGCTCATTTCTCTCTAGCCTACAGGGCTGTGATGTTTCATCGCCAATTTCCTGAGCTTCACATATCTGCTTAATCGATAGCTAACATATATAAAAAGAATGGAATATCTTGCAAAACAGTCAATCGCATTAAGAGAGTTATTGACTTCAATGTTCCATTTTATAAGAATAATTTAATTTATATATTCGATTAAATACAGAGGTCTTAAGAGCATAATATAAAGTTCATACACGCTGATGAGGCAGTATTTACATTCAATACCTTTATATCAAGGTCTTGGTACAAGAGGTATAGTAATATAGAAGTTTATGACAAAAGGTTAAGGTGTAAGCTCATGCTATTCTTGGTAGAATAAGTGAAGATAGTGGCCTCGAGACTTATGTTATTCACCCTCGTTCTATAAAGACTGAATAATATATTAAGTTC